>CM067508.1:25809385-25866885 GCA_034509495.1 Acestrorhynchus altus
ATTTCAGAGACACAAGGTTTGGCTGCAGCAACAAGATCAGGACAGCTTTCAGCTGCAGTAATTGTATCAGTTCCATATTAAACAAGCTTCTGTTTTGATTGACAGAAGATTCTTTCACTTGAATGTAATATGCAGATACATGCCCCTCCCCCATTGCTCTAGTCTGTCTCATGATTTTTTAATTCATCCCCAGACGGTCTGAACTTGTATAGGCAAAAGGCATAGTAATGATAAACTTATTTAAGAGATAGTGTCGGCTGCAGGGATGGGCTCTATCCAACAGCTGCTGCCCTATTGGCTGCCTAGCGGACAGAGAGGAGGGGCTGGGAGGAGGAGAGGTAGCGAGAGCAAGAGAGAGAGGTAGGGGGAGAGATAGACGCTTCAGCACTGGATAGGGACAGGAGGGAATGCCCTGTAGATGCAGCTGCCGATTATAGCTCACATCAGAGATCGAGTGAGCAGAGCGGAGGCGCACCAAGGAAAGGAGAGGAGAGGAGAGGAGAGGAGAGGAGAGGAGAGGAGAGGAGAGGAGAAGAGAAGAGGGGGAGGGAGAGGAGCGCAGGAGTATACCGGCACCATGAGACTCTGGAGCAGGAGCAAGTAGATAACTCCGACTCAATGAGAAAAGAAAGAGTGTATTGGTGCGGAGCTCAGAATCCGTGAGAGGGAGAGGGGAGCAAAGGAAAGTGGAAGTTAGAAGCTGCAAGAGAGGGACAGAGGGAAGAGAAAAGAAGAGAAGAGAGGACAAGAAAGAGGTGGAAGTTAGAAGCTGTGGGAACTCTCAGAGCTTCCTGTGGAAAGCAGTGCTGAGGTCAGCAGGCAGCTGACCTGGACAGCCTGGCTTTCCTGGACGAGAGCCGGGCACATGGACAGATAGACTGCTGGGACTTCCCACAGACCTGCTGCTGGGGCTCATCTTTGGGCTGTAGATGCTCTGGAGTAGGCAGATAGTTGGCTTCTTCTGACAATTCCTATCCTCTACTCACCAGCCTGATCTGCTCCACCAGCCATAAAATCCCAGGAAAGAGACTGACTCCATTTAGTGGAGCTCCAGAGAGTTAGTTTGAAGCTTCCGAGCAGCTTATTCAGAGAGACATGGTAGAATATGAACTCCAGAGCATAGCTGAAGCCCCAGAGCATGGAGAAGTCAAGTAGTGAGGAATCCGCCATCCACCGCAGCCCTTCTGTGGACAGTCGCGACTCGGACTTTGCTCGAGCGTCCACCTCGGGACGCCCCTTCTCGGGACGGGGGTTCACCGCGGGTGCCTTCTACGGCTCCACGGGCCCACGTACTCAACAGCAGCAACAGCAGCAGCAGCCCAGCACGGGCCAGAGCGCCAGCGGTGCAGTTGCTGATGACAAGACCGGCAACAAGTACAGCTCCCCCAAAGGCAGCAAATACGTGGTCTTTTACCTGGATCTATCCTTTGTGTTCCTTTTAGAATTCAAGAAGTGCAACATGGCAAGGGGCTGCCTGTGCTGTTTGAAGTACATGATGTTCCTCTTCAACCTCATCTTCTGGGTAAGTGTTGTCTTATTTTGTTGTCTCTCTTTCTCCTGTTCTCCTCTAAGCTCCCTTTGCTGTGTGTATGTGTGGGCAGTTAAAGGTACTTTTTAGGCAATTGACAAGCGTATCTCTGAGCTTTGATGAGCCGCTGTGTATTAGCAGTGATGCTGAGGTTGTGTTATAATGGACGACATGTGCATTTCTAAAAGTGAATGCAGCAGGGATGAGACTTTCCTATCATGCCGTTTCTTCCCGTTACGTCAGGCTCTCCGTGCCATGTGCTCTCATTTACGAATGCACTACTATTTCTGTCTGCCATTGAGTGTCCTGGGGGGGCTCATGGGAAAAATGAGTTTAGCTGGTGTGCAGCTTTTGCTCAGGAAAGCCGAGGCCCTGCAGACAGATCTCATGGAAGCTGGAATTTGTGCAGTTGCTTAAAATGTAGCTACTGAGATCAGGAACATTATTTTGTAACAACTTTCCGTTCTGGGAAAGTAAACTCATTTCATAGTGTGATGCTGCTTTTCCAGATTGTATGAAGCTCTTGCTCCATGGAGCGCCATACAGGTGTAGATCAAGTTTTGGAGGCCATCATTGTAGGGTTTAACCATCTGCTTAAGAAATACAAGGATTGATATTGTCCCTTCTGCCTGGTTATTAGTGACCTGTTTGTGTAGCATGCACGTGTGTATCTCGGGAACACTCAGGCAATGGATTAAAAAGGCTTATGGAATGAGAGTGTGTGTGTGTGTGTGTGTGTGTGTGTGTGTGTGTGTGTGTGTGTGTGTGTGTGTCTGTGTGTTGGGTTTCTGTCCTTTGTGCGAAGGCACTCATGCGTAAACATTAAAAACCAGTTTACCTCACTGCTTCATACACAAATATGCATGTAGACACACACACACACACACACACACACACACACACACACACACACACACACACATACACACACAGTCCCAGAAGCCTTTATCTGGGGCACATCTGATGCAATGTTCAGCACAAGTACAGAGAACTGCTCCAGTGTGGCCTCTGTTCTGTCTCATGAACAGGGGTTCAAGAACAAGCTAAAAATTGAGGAGTGGAAGTGTGTATGTGTGTGTGTGTGTGTGTGTGTGTATGGGTGTGTGTGTGTGTGAGTGCGTGCGGGCGGGCATGCGTGCATGCGTGCGTGTGTGCAAACCCATAACTCAGATCCCCCTTGGGAGCTAGCCTTTGCTTTGATTCCTCTGTGACACTTGGTGTTTTGGCCTACTGGGTACCAGAGTGTAAAGGCTTTTCATGATTTTGGTGAGGCTTAAGTCATGAAGGTGTGTGTGTGTAAGTGTGTGTGAGTGTGTGCAGGCCTTAGCTGTACTGCTCTAGGTCATTATGTCACTGTGATTCTGTCATTGTCTGCCTGAGGGTTATACCCTTGCTAATGCTCCCGCAGGGACTCTAAGAGCTCAGCAGAGCTTTAACCCCTGCTGGGGTGAAACACCACATCTAAGAGAGAGGGAGAGAGAGAGAGAGGGGGGCGGGGGGGGGCAAGTTGAAGCTCAGTCCTAAAAAGTGTCAGCTTCACACCAGGAGGCTGTAACTAAGAGTAATTTGAAGATCTCCAGCTGATCTCCTCGTACGTATGTGTGTGTGACCTGTGGGTAGGTGGGTGGGTGGTCTCTGCATGTTCCCTGTTATCTGAAGGTGCTGTAGCTCCTTCTGAGCAATTATTGAAATAGCCTTGGTGTCACTTCAAGGCCAGAGTTGCATCAGTCATCAGTTTGTGTCAAGATCTTCTGGAGGAAGACATTTGACAAGGGTCAGTTGAGTCATATTGACACCTTCTCACGCTGTGTTTTTTCATATTACATTATACAGCTATATAATAGAACCGTAAAGAAGAAAACAAATGGAGCGAATGGCAATCAACCTCCAGTGATTTAGACCAGCAACCTTCTGATCACAAGCTTGCGGCTGCCCCTCACCCTGAAACTTTGTTTATTTGGGAAATAAACTGACCACCTTTTATTCTCATCACTCTTCATAACCCAAACTGTGGGCTGGTGGGAGTGAATGGATAGAATCCTTCTCTCTCCCTGTTTGGCAGGTTAAAAGCATAAACTAGTGTAGTGTGTTTTTAAAGCAGTTTAAGTCGGTTGTTCAGAGATAAGCCCTTTGCTTTTAACACCAGATTAAAGGATAGGATGGCTTAATCCAGTTTAATCAAAAATACCTTAACCAGGCCATTAATGTTATGCTGTCATAAATGTTATGCTGAGCACTGCTTTGTGCTCCTTCCCTGTCACACCTTCTCACTTCCAGTTTGCCAAGTAAAACGTATAAAATATAAGTGTAATAATCAGTTACAGTGATAACAGTCACATTGGTCATTTTTTTCACCCAGTAAAATCACTCATTTGTACATTCAGCAGAAACATGACCTCTAGCAATGGAGAAATAACTACAGGCAAGAAGAATTGACTCAGATCTGAGATTTGGCCTGTCGTGACGTCATCAACATCTTGTACAATATATGGACGTGACCTTAATCATTTTTGCTGACCTCAATATTACCCATTGTGTGTGCATTCCCATGTTCTGAACTGTCAAACATAAAAGGTATGAAACTAAAGACTAATTCCACTGACCTGATGCTCACGGTGGTTTATTATGGTTTTTATATGTATTATTTTTTATATATTTCTTAAGTTTTAAAAATATGATATTATTTATCATAGTTATTTCTGGCAGAGTATATCATCCAAACATAAAGTATCTTGACAGGCCAAACTGTAATCAACCAAAAACCTTAATATAAACCTAAATATAACCTTACATCTTAACCCTACATCTTAATCTACACCTACATCTCACTCCGTATTCTAAACCAAACCTGAACTGTAGTAAAATTAAGAACTCTTACCATTAAGTTGGGTCCATGAATAATTTCTAAAAACATCATAAACAGCAGGATTTGCTTCACTGTTATCCCCAACACGGTTTTGTCTATTAATATCTGAGTGCATGACAGGCGGGCTGTGTGTATTTGTGTGCTTTTACTCAGCAACTATTATTGGTCAGCCAGGAAATGGCCAAATATGTCGCAATCTTTGGACTAAAAAAAATGGTACTATATGAAATGTTTGTATTTCAGATCATGTTGTAAAGTAACATTTTATTTATTTATTTGTTTGTTTGTTTGTTTGTTTGTTTGTTTTTCAAAATGAACCATTTGTTGGTAACACCAATTTGAGGGATTCAAGTGCATAGTCTTAAAGAGGGATTAATGCCATACTGTGCTGTAATGAGTGAATGGATAGACTTCATTCCTCTTCTCTGCTTAATTGATAAAATCAAAAAAATAGTAAAGTTGTGTCATGAAGTAGCAGTTCTTCATCGATAAAGGCTTCGAGATAATGAGACAACTTACAGATTTACAGTATCTTCAGGATTTTATTTTGTAATATTATATTGTATTATGAACTGGTCCTTCCAGGTAAAGGTGCAAGATTAGTCTTGCGAAACATGCATTGCTGTATCTTGACACCCCTGGGACAGTCTTGCTCTGGCTGTGGCACGCCAGGAATTGCAAGGTTACTGCTCTGTGAGCGCTCACTTCTGACACACCACCCACTGCAGAGTACAGTTCTTTCGCACCGCAGTGCCAGGTGCAGCCTCCTGCAGCCCACCACCTCTACCACAGCGTACTCATGTAACTGGAGGCACAAGGTAAATAACGTCAGGAGCCACATGCATGTCCCTGTGTTCCCCTGTGGGTCTCCAGCAGTTGTTGCTGACCATCTGGCTCCTTTTTCTTACGGGGATTAGCGTAGTCTGAGCTGGGCAGCTTCAGCACAGATTAGAGCATTTAGTACCGGCCTGGACGGCATTGCACTCTGCTCAGGATTGAAGAGGCTGATTCCTCCTGTCGAGTGACATATCTAACCTCTCAGATGACTGACCAACTGATGCCCATCCAACTGCTGGACTGTTAATTACTATGTCTTTTAAATGGGCTTTGGAGGAGGAAGGGGGCTCATTGAAATGCCATCATCTCCTCCTATGATTACTGTTGTGTTTTGGCATCGTGGAGAGTTGTTAGTTCCTATTTGGAGATCTGATATTTGATGTCGGCTGTTTCAGTGTTTTGAATACCGGAACATCCCCTGCTTCGTCCTTTTCCTTTTTAATCTGCTGCCAGGTAGCATCACTGCAGAATGCATTCCCATCACTCGTCTTGCTAAGAAGAGAGGACACTGCTATCATCCCCCTATCACATCAAGAGCGAATCCTTATTTGACATTCTTATTCAGAGAATACTGCTACATCAGCAACCTGCTCTAACAGCGCAGGGACTCTGTGGAAGCATCACTGCCGGTCCTTTGTTTGGTGAGAGCAATAGCGCTAGTGCTTATGCATTTGTAAACAGTAGTGCTTGCTTTTGGGATTGTTTGGATTTATCTACCATTTGGTCAGAGGGAACAAAAGATTACAATCGCATCGATTTAATCACCTGGCCTGACATTGTTTTTAACGTTGAAGCATAGGTTGCCTAAGGAGAAAACAAGGAAATTGAGTGGTAATCTAAAACTGAGGTTGCAGATGTCAAATGAGAGGCCTGTTACACTGAAGGTCCCTACTGAAGCAACCACAATTCAGAGTGTTACTGCACATCAAGCAATCTTTCTCTCTCTCTCTCTCTCTCTCTCTCTCTCTCTCTCTCTCTCTCTCTCCCCCCCATGTTTGTCTTATTCTCTCACTCTTTGCCCGTGTCAAACTACATGAAAGTTTCCTAATCCTCTTGCTGCTGTGGGGGATTTAACACTATAACTTTCACCAGACTATTCACATTGTAAGCTCAGTTGAACCTTCAGTTTTGACTGATGTAGCACTCGACTGGTAATCTGAACCCCAAGAAAACATACATACTATAGGGGGACATGAAGCCCGTTTCCAAACTGATAAAAGCAGGGTTATGCAGAAGCATTGTACTTGCCCTGTACTTGCATTGTACTGACGATAATGTGTAAATGTACACATACAGCTATAGTAGAGTCCCTGTAGAGGAGTACTGCCAGTAGAATAGGATGGGTATTAGGACCTCAGCATTTTGCTGTGGAGCAGTGGCATTGTGTTCTCTGGAATGAGTGTGTTCTTTTGGGATGAGCTGAAGAGTTGGAAAAGAAGTGGTGATGATCCAACATTCTAGATCGTCCACATGTTTCCTCTGAGTCATGTGACGATAGCCTACCGCCTCTTTTCGAACTGCCGCCATTTGTATCGTTGCCGGGCATCCATTGCGCTTGGAAGAGAACACAATGTCGACCAACAGCACCAGCAGTGAGATGTGGGAGGAGTGCCATATACCCACCCCCCAAGGGAGAGCAAGCCAATTTCTCTCCCTCTGGACCCCGGCTGCTGGTGAGCAGCATGAACCTGGATTCGAACCAGCGACCCCAGGATCATAGTGGGAGCACCTTAGCTTTTCAATATATATATGTATATTTTTACTCAGTTTTATTTCTTTATATTATTCTATATATTCTGTATATTATTAATATTATTAATAATAATTATTGTTATTATCCATTATTATTTTTTCCACCTTATTATTATATGTTATATTTAAATATTTTCTATCTATATTTCTGTCCATCTTACATTATATCATGTATATGTATATGATTTCCGCATAAATAATATATATATTCAAATTCATTATTCATTTCAGGAAGGACAACTGGGTCCTGACAGTATATTTGCAAATCGAACATAATAAAATATACAGTTTGAGTAGAAAATAACACTCAACATTGTTAGGGGGGCCGGGACATTTGTAATTCTCTTTTGGTGTAGTTTTACAATTTGCAAGGAGTCAGTGAGATAGAATTGCCTTACTGTCATGCTAAAACTAGTTTGTTTTACATTCTCCCAGTAGAACCTGATTAACTCTGCAGGGCCACTGCTGCAGGTCCATTTCCTGTATATCTGAAGAGGTCACTGCAATATGAACACCTCAATCAGCTTTGATTCTGTTCTGCCTGTGTGCATAGCACATCTGCAGCAGACCTCATTAGCTTCTCGGATCTATTGGGATATGTTTCACTCTGGGAGAGGGTTTTGTGCAGGCGAAGGGCTGTTAGTTCTTTGCTCACCTTTGTGCGCCTACAGTACATCCATTTATAAGCCTAAATCAAAAGCACTCTTATCTCGGTTAGCCACCTCCTCGTTGTTGCTCTTCTATATACAGATGGAGAGCTAAATGTAAAAGCCAATAACTAATCTTAAAACTAGAGAGAGGGGGGGGTGGAACACAGCCTGGTAAAGGGCTGAGCTGAGGCACTAATGTAGCGGACTGTGCTGTGAGATTTTGAGGTCTGGCCGGACCTGAAGCAGGGCTATCTTTACGCCTCCCCCTCCTCCAGGCTCTGCTCTGTGCCAGTGCCTCACCCTATTAAGACTAAATCCAGCCTCAGGGCCTTTGGCAGGAGCTCTGCTCTGCCCTCCCATCTCCACAGCTGAGGACTTGTTTGCCTTTCTCACTCCACACTGATTAATATACCCAATCTGAGGTCCTGAGTAGTTGCTTACCTTCAGAGCCTCTTCTGCATCTTCGGAGACTGCCACAACATACCATACTAAACAAAGTGCCCTCATCTGCTGTTTGAGATCTTGTAGTGGAGGCTAAGTCCTGCATTACTCTAATCCTGCTCAATGTGTTAGCTCCAGCACCTCAGGCAAGACAGAGTGGATGCTCTCTAAGATATTTTTCCTTGTGCGCATGCCTGTATGCCACGATGCACTGTATATATGATGACAGATGCACCAGACCAGAAGAACCCCTGCATTGCTGATTCCAACATTTGGCCAACACGATGAAGAAGCTGATGTAATATGCCCGTACACCAACGATGGCAACATCCCCAGACCCCCCACCCCCCAATGTTAATGCAATTACCTCATGGATGCACATTCAGGGCATGGTGGAAGCTCAATGAAGCACCAAATCTGTGCCAGAAAAAGAGCAATCACATTGACTTTTGTGAAGACAGTATAAAGAGCTAGTTTAAATGTTCAGCATAACATCATAAAAGAGTCATTAATTTTGTCAAGCTCTTCGCCCTGATAAAACCTATTTTCATTAACATATCAGAGGCCCACCACCATAACAAACAATCCTGTGTGCTATTTGCTGCAAGGATGCATGCATATGGAGGAAGTCGTATCTCATCTACAGCCACTCGGTGATGAAAATATTCTGGCGCCTTAGAGGCCCACAGTCTCATTGGAATGGAAAGCAATGATCCACCTCAGCCTACAGTATGGGGCGGTTTATCTTTTTGTTTGTCGTGTGTAATTCGTCGAAATTAACTGACCGTGTCTTGGAGTGCTATGAATTTTTTTGATCCTGCCAGCTCCACAAGCTGTTCACACTTCTACAACAGTCTGCCACTGTATTTATTCTTTAATTGATTAGCATAGAATAGGCCAAAGGCCTTGGTCTGGATCTGTCCAGTATATGGAGGAACATGCCAACAATCTCACAGTGAAAGATCCATTCACCCAGCCACTGGTAGCATCCTTGAGAGAAATACACTTAACAGGTCTGCCATGTACTTGAAGACGAATTTGCAAAATAGCAATAGGAGGTGATGTTGGAGACAATCCTGTTGTTTATGTACTTTTTGGATCTTATAAAAATGGATTGAATTTAATGGAGAAACAGGTTCCTCATGGTTAGGTTCCTCACTATGGTTAAGGTTATGTTTAGAATATGGGTTAAGATTAGGTTTATGAGTAGATTAAGGTTTAGGTTAAGATTAGGGTGTAAATTAAGGTGTAGGTAAAGGTGGTGTGTCTGTGGTCTGTAGAGAGCAGTGCTGGTTGTAGAGTAGTAGGGAGGAAGGACCTGCAATACAAAAGCCTGTCGCTAAAGGAGCTGCTCAGTGCTGCCAGAGTCTCATGCATGGGGTGGGAGTCATTCTCCAGCATGGATCCTTCTTTCTCCCACCGCCTGTACTGGATGTAAGGGGCTTCCCAGAACAGAACTGGCCCTCTTAATGAGTTCAGTTCTCTTCCTGTCTGCCATCAAAATACTGCCGCCCCAGCTGACCACACCATAAAAGAGGGTAGATGCCACCACTGTGTCAAAGAAGGTCTTCCGGAGAGCTCCCTGTATGCCAGATGACCTCAGTTTCTTCAGTAGTGCAGTCTGCTCTGGCCTCTTTTGTGAAGTGCAGTGATGTTAACTGACCAGCCCAGTTTGGTGGTTAGGTGAACAAAGTGCCAACAGTACTTATAAGAGCCCACTCTCTCAATGTCCATTCCCTGGCTGTTCACTGATGTGTAGTTTTAGGTGATCAAGTTAGATTTTACACGTTTCTAGTTTTTCTTTGGTTATAGTAATATTGGGTTTGACTCCTCTGAGAGGAATAGCCTGTATTTCTCAAGAGGTTGCACTTCCTCTGCATGCAGCGATGAGTCCTTTTTACAGCACGAAAAATCAACTGCTGTTTTTTTTCAACATTTTCCCTGTGAGATCAGTCTGACAGGACATAGGTTTCTTGTCCTACAGTTAGTCTATTAAGTTCTAGAGGTGCACAATTACTTATTCATACTCAACAATGAGGCAGTTTGTTTACCCATCTTCCCACCTATTTATCCATCTATTTAAAGCTTCTTCTGAGCCTGTGTGAAGATAAATACCAAGGCTCCAGTCTCCAGTGTACTCTCTGAACTCCCTCCTGGCAGAAAACCTGATGCAAATCTACACCTCACCAGTGAATTAATGTAGATGGTTAGAATAGCGCACATCCACTACTCAGCACTTTTCTGCATCACCCCAAAGCAGATTGCACAGGAAATCAATGACTTGATGTCACACTCCTCCTGCATCTTCCCCTGACCTGATGCCCAGGTATCACTGTAGAGCTTGTCTGAATTAGCCTTGTGCCACATAATTAATGGGAGAGCATTTTTTACTTGCATAGTGTCAGGAAAGAGAAAGGCCCTACTACTCCTCAGTTGGTCAAAGAGGAGTTTCAACCCAATTTGGTTTAATGGCGGCCATGTGAGGCTGTTTGTGGGGCAATCAAGGAGGACATTGATGCTGTTGAGTTGAGTTTATCCAAGTTCAATCTCCTTTATGTGTCCTCGGGCTGATCCTCCATGGGACAAGGGTTGCAAAGTCCAGGCACTGTCATGGACGAGAACTACACGTTATCTATCCCGGATGCCAGCTTCAGTTGATTCTATTAGATTTGATTGAATTCCCATCAGAGCCTCATGGGCGCAGATAAGATTTTCATGCCTATTTCCTGTTTCTCCTGGATGAGGGGGGAAGTGGAGCTTAAGGAGTCAACACACGTCAGTCTGATTTGGCCTTTAGGGCATCAAGTATTCAAGAAATGGGTCTCGTGCAGTTTTTTGATAGGGGCCTCTTTGTCATCTTGGGAAGTCTTGTGCTCACTGTCTGAATGCGAATGGGCAAAGGACAGGGCTGTGTTCTGCTCTCGACAGTGATGAGGGTCATTTTCAGACAGGCTTAAATCAGAAAGACCCAGACACTGTGATTAATGAGGACCATATTAATGGCAGAACCATTGTCATAGATTTTTTATTATTTATAGCTAAGGCATATTGCTGTGTTACATTTAACCTCCTCACTTGGGTGTATTTCCTGTACATGAAGAGAATATATGTTTTGCGGGACCGTACTGACTGTTACAGGAGGGTTGTTTCGTTTGGATACGGTGCTGCAAAATGTAAAAGTGAGACGAATCCCATGTTGTTCAAAGAGAAATTCAGAGCCTCTTAAAGTATGTCCAAGTACTCTCACGATCCAAATCTGAATTTATTTCTCATCATTTGAATATGTAGAAGAGTGTATTTGAAGTGCCTCTCTCTCTCGAGGAACTGGGAAAACTTTGAGAACATAAACAGAATACCAATCGCAGGCCTCAAATGAACCCTGTCAGTATCCCACCGACCTTCCCTGTCCTTTAAAATATAAAACAGTCATATTTCTTTTTATTTCACTCCAAGCTCCAATTATCGTCAATAAAAGCCAACATAAAACGAGCGTTTTGCTTTGTAGATTCCTCCACGTTATAGAAGAGTGGATTTTATGTGTTTACGAGTTGCTCCATCTGAGGGAGCTTTGGATTGCCCACAGCATCTGTAAAGTCCAGGGAATGAATTGCATTTAACGAGGTGCCATTCATCACTTTGAGTCAACACCCAGACTTTCAGCTGTATCACACACACTTTTGCTGTGTTTATGATTTAGCTGCAAGGCAAATTCCTTGAAGGCAGTCATTCCATATGAGTCCGTAGATGTTTTTTTAACATTTATTAAGCTCATATGAAGGGGAGTGAGTTTTACAAGGAGGAAGACTAAGGTTGGTGTCACTGCATCAAGAGTCACCATGTACAGACGGCTGCTGGGACTATAACTGCAGCATTTCTAACATCAAACAATGTTCGTCAGCCCAGTCATACCTGGGAAAAGGAGAAAAAGAACTGGACTGTGCTCCATAGTCCTCTTTTCATTTTATTTAGAAAATAAAATGTGCATTTTATTTGGAAATCAGGATTCCTGAGGTCTCAACTGAAGATCCTCATCTAGAGGAAGAGTGGATCCAAGCAGTCTGAAGTCTAGTGTGAATTTCCCACTCTATGATGGTTTATGGGGTAATGTCATCTGGTGGTTTTGGTCCACTGTGTTAATCAATACTTTAAGGGTAAACGAGCTTCTACAATGAAGCACCTAATGATTATATCTGGTGACAAGCCTTGTGACGATGAAGATTTGCTTTTCTAGCAGGACTTCTTACCTCAGTCACATAATGATTTGTATATCTAGTGAAATATCCTAATAATTTCAGATTCTGGAATTCTGATTCTATAAGTTATAAGCCAAAAATTTCAAATAATGACTTGAAATATTTTACTTTACTTTCCCTGAGACGCACTAGGAGTTATTCATGACTGCTAACCCAGAAGTGATCTCATTTTCCTTTTAATTTCAGACATGACCAGCTGTGGAATACACCCATGGTATCACGACTCTGTGGTGTTCTGTGGAAAAACAGCGACTTTGCTCATTTTCAGCTCATAAATGTCTGCACTGAAACCCTCAGTACTAAATCTGTGGACCTGCAGATCTTTGGGAGACCAGCTCTTTCTGAATGATAAACTTCTCCTCCAAGTGCATTTTTTCAGCTCCAGTCTCCAATTATTCTAATCTAATTATTATCTGTGTGTTCCTAATTTAGTTACAGCAGCGCTACAGCGATTCTCACACCTGAAAGTCAGTAAACAATGCTGGCCTTCTGGATTCGTAGGCCTGTATGGTCAGTCTTATCCCATTCCTGTTGTTTATGTGCTCCTGAGTAGCATCCCCAGTTGACTCTGGTCTCGATCGTCCATCATAAATGGACAATGTTTGACAGCAGTCTGAGCTCCTGACTATTCCTGCTTTGATTTCTGAGCCAGACTGACAACCTAAACGCCAATGCCTTTACTATCGCCCCCTGCTTTAGCACCAATCAACACTGTGTGCTGTTTACTCTCCCAAGCCATTCAAAGCCTAGCCTTTTTTTTCTGGTGCTGTTTGTTTCCTGACAGAACCCATTGAGTCTTTTATTTTTCCCCATTTTACAGCAACAATGCCCCATTCATTTGAGGCAAGATATCAAGAATGTAGGTTCATCAGTCATGTTTAGCCAAGAACAGATGGCCAAGAAATTACTTGCTACTTTAAAGAGCCCAATCAAAATTATAATAGCCTGGAATAGATGTGTTTTTTTTATATAATATTTTATGAAGGCATTGCTGCCCCTCAATGAGTTATTCTTTATTAGAAAGCAATTTGGCGCAAACCATTCATGACACATTCTCACCTTGTGGCTGCCTTTGATTAGGCAGACAGACATTTGTGTGAATAATTTGTTCTAATGGAATGTGCAGGAAGCGTAGAAGTTTAATGATGTTGCTACAAAATGTGCAATAAAAATAACACTGGGCTGTTGATTAACACAAAAAAATGTGCACAGCCTTCTGAGTGTCAAGAGCTTCATAATATGCCGAACTTTGCTGACATAATCTTTTTTAAGCATCACTAATGCAGCCCTTTACTGTTTATACTTACTTAGACAGTTAATTTCATAGGCTTTTGGCAGATTTGACCTTTAATATCTGTTTTCCTTATTTCATAAAACTTCAATAAACGACAATAAACTGTTAATGTTCGTAAATGAGGTCCAGAAGATACGACTGAAAATCTGGGACTGGAGACGGAACTATTTGATTTGTTGCCTTTAAACCCAACCGTAGAGTTCTCCTAAGTTTTGTGATTATATGTTATATTGTCTCTCAAAATCATGGGCATTAAAAATGTTTATTGTGGTTTTGTTGGAGTAACTGTCCCTACTGTCTAGGGAAGGCTTTCTACTAGATTTTGAAGTGTTGCGATGAGGATTTGATTGCATTTAGCAACAAGAGTATTAATGACATCGGCATCTTGGATGATCACCACCCCACCTCGAAAGTATTGGATAGAACCCCCTCATTCCAGAGAACACAGTTCTGCTGTTCTACAGCTCAATGCTGGGGGCTTTATACCCCACTCGCGCATGCATGGCATTAAACTTAGTCACAATAGTTTAATGTTTATCTCCTTCAGAGAGTCATATTCTGTTGGGAATCGTTTCTATAGGCACTAGACAATTTGTGCGTATTTGCACATCTGTGCCAGCAATGGCTGCAGCTTTGAACTTTTTCTGCAGTCCTTTAATATGTTGCCATTTCTGGCAAGAAAAGAAAGCATACCTTAAACCTGAATGGAAAAAAACAAGAGAGCATGAATGGAGAAAACACGAGAATTGATTCTTTTTAAAAAAAAATTAAGTTGCATGATAATTTGTATTTTATTTGTCCATGTTATAATGTAATATGTTTTACTTTTCATGTACATTGTTTGGCATGACATAGTAGTTTTTAACAATGCAATTTCAGTTTCATTTTATGGCACCAATGTGTGTATTGCATGACTCAAAGAACCATTTAAAGTGAGTGTATTCTTACCTGAGATGTGAAATGGGTCTGTAGAGCATTACACCATTAACTTTGCAATTAAAGTAATGACCAATCAGCAAGGGTCAAGGAGTGCACCAAAAAAGACCTTAGCCTATGCCATGCGATTGGATAATTGTGCCAATGGTAATTTAGGATGCCATTCTCCAGAAATATCCAAAGACAGCTGAGCGGGGGCTGTAACCGTAGCTGCTGCAGGAAAGGGCACTGCAATGAAAAGTCATCACAGGTCCTCACGTGTGCTCTTGACCGCTGGCTTAATTGGCAGCCTTGCAGCTTTGACATCTATGCGTATGATGGAAGAGCCTGAACTCTTCCACCCCTCTACACCTTCCACTGATGGGCTTCGTTTCAGTCCCATTCACCCAAATTTGCTGGTGCAGTGAGCCTGTTTGGCTGGCGAGAGGGCGATGTGTGCGTAAAGCCGTAACCTGAGGCATGTTCTTTTGAGCGTCTACCAAATCTGGAGGAGAGATGACAGAAATACCTGGGAGCTGCTTTTTGAGCTCCTTTCAGCCCCTCTGTGAATATTTCAGCCCCGTTTCAGAGTCCTCTAATGCGCTCCGGAGCTTATGCTCTCGACTACAGGGAGCTGCTGCTTAAACATATTTACCCACATCTTAAGAGAGAGTGCTTCACTTTTCTTTAGCTCTCTTCATCTTTAACTGGAGGAGGAACAAAAGCTGCTTTTATCTGTTACGTTAACACTCATCGTTGCTTGATTTTTCACGGGGTGCTGACAGCAGACGGCCTTCCCCTTCAAGATTCCCTGAAGAGAACATAAAATTCAGCTTTATTTATATGGCTCAAGCAAAGTAAGAGGATGCCTAATGATCATTTGTTTCAATTTTTTGGTCTCCTAGAAGAGGAACAATCTTTAGATTCTGGTACATAGTGGTATGTAGTGGTACATCTGGTACAAGTGCAAAAATTAGGAGACCCCATGAAAATCTTTGTCTTTTTAAAGACCTGAAAGAGATAACACATGGACAAAGGCCATGGCTTCTGGTGTGCTTTGGAAAGAGTAATCTTGAGTCTTGAACATTTAGGTTTTTGGAGACTTATTTACTCATTGTCTGCTCTGTTCTTGGGCTGTTCCTGACCATGTTTGCAGTTTTTTCACATGTAAATTGCTTTCTGGCCAATGGAATGGCTGATTTTTAATTGCCCTGAGGTCATTTAAAATCCCTTCTGAGACTCATGTGCATCTACAGCCTTTTTTAAAAAAAAAATGTTGCACAAATAGCTGCACGCTGAAGGACGGTCTGCAGTGTTATTCAGAAGGAAGATAAAGGTCACCCAGGACAAGAAATGATTAAAAATTTAGACTGATATAAACAATATTTTTTGAGGTACTTTTGAGCTGTTTGTTGGTGTGGCGCAACAGATAACACCACCAGTGAGCCACCACACTGTGTGTGAGACTGGGGTTCGATTCTCAGTCTGGTCATCTATGCTGTGCTACAATAAATATAGTGTCTCTCAATATGGCATCTGGTAAAGCACAACATGTCAGACATCTGTGAATGGAGTTCATAGAGGTTCATAATGGTGTCCTGCAATCATAATGTGTCCATCCCATGCAGATCGATTATTCACACAGATTTTGAGGTGAGGTGTCCCGCTTATTTTCAATCGGGGGCAGGTCTGCTGATGTGACTGGTTATGGCATAGTATGTGGTTCTTCAAGGCAGGCAATTGAGACAGCAGCTGTATGCAAATGAGCAGAATGATGGAAAAGATGGTAATCTAGCATCGAACCATCCATCTCACACCAGCACACCAGCCCTTCCAGATGTATGACATTTGACAACGAACCATTTATCTTGATGCTGATCATGGTGCCTCCAAACATGAATTTGTTGGTCTTCTTCACCAAGACAAAAATCTCATGCATTATAATTTGTTGATTCCTTATGGTTGCAAAAGTTGTTTTGATGAGTGTATGTGGGTTGTCCTAACTTTTTCCTATTAATAACATTATGCACGTTAGTTTACTTATATTACCTCCATCTTGCAATGTTTATCAAATGAAGATCAAACATCCATATATTTATATATGTTTAAAAATGCAGGTTTACATGAGATGTTTTCATGTGACTGTACAATGGAAATTCGCATTCAGTGACAGAAGAAAGACCATCACCTTTGCTTTACGACCCGAATGTGTAATGCCTACAGTGAATCAATTGAACAGGTGAAGGAAGTGCTTAGTTAAGCTCAGCGATCCAGTCATGTGGTTTCTGTGAAAGGAATGTGGAAATGTATCCATTTGTGCTCCGACTCAGCACTCTGTTAAGAGCACTGATTCTTCCGAATTAAAGAGAAAAGCACAGAAAGAGCATGGTGAGGTCAAAGCCACATTGCTCATGTTTATGCATGAACATGGGCCACTCTGTACAGACAGCTACAGCCTGTCGTGTTCAGCATCATGACCAAAGCGGAAGGCACCCGGATAATGGGTTTACACTTGGCTGTCAGTCACTTACTCATTCCAGTCTTCCCTGTCGGACCCACTCCAAAGCCTTACTTTCCTTATAATAGCCCCCTGAACGTCCCAGACAATGGATGTCAGCTTGATCACCTTTGTCCATCGTGGGTGATTGCTGATTGCCTGATCAGCTGTCAAAACCAAGGACTCTCCTGCAGAGAGGGCCACGTGATGGCGGTAGGGAAAACAGGAGGCAGACAAAGAAAGCATTTTACATGAGCATCCGCTGCCCTACTAAGGACTTTGTCCTGGCTCACTGAAGGTAACACTGATCTATTCTTAAGAAACCACATGCATCTAGAGTGTTCACGCCCATTAGAGATAAGGCAATGGCTGTGTTTCTGCTCTTTTGACTAATGAGCAGCATGATCTCGCAGTAGCAGGCTCCCCTAATTGGACCTGCATGGTGCATCATGGCATCATGGTCTAATTCTCAGGATTGTAGTCGAACTGGAATCCAGCCTGTCTCCTTGAATTGTCGACCCTATTCTCTGAATGCTTTGAGACACGTCATCCCGTGAAGTCATTCAGTTACGATCTGTTCCACTTCCAGACCGGAGGACCAATTTGGACTGAAGGCCTGCCTTTATGTAAGTAACATTTATATCTGTATCAGAAGCCCCACGGCATTGTTCTCAGCAGTGACTAATTTATTTGGTGTCGTCCCACAGTTAGCATAAGGAGACAGGCACCCAGTCTTTTGGGGGATTGTTTCATGTAACCTTGTTTGTCATTTCCATAAAGGCCAATGTAGAGCGTGAAGCCTGTGGAATGGAGTTCGCCTTTTCAGCCTTGGAGAAAGTGTGCAAGGTGTCATGTTAAGTAAGATCAAATTTCTCTTTAATGATAAACTAGGCCACAGGATGGTGGGGGTGAGATGCAGCAAGATCCCTGCTTGTTTTCAGAAGTCATTCATTTCTTTTCTCGCATTGTTTACCATCTGCTAATAAGCAAATGTATGGGAATTCTAAGCAATTGGGACCTAATATTGTGTCTAAGGGTTTCTGGGTTATTGAGAGACAAGCATTTTTTCATGACATTTAATTGGGCTGTCTGTGCCGTGCCCGTTTATTCACTTCTCTGTAGCAACTCTTGCTTGGTTGGACAAGCCTCACCCGTCATTATCAAAATTCCCGTTCAGCCTAATAAGAAATGTTAGCACTCATCTTACTTATCTCACAAATTACAAGTTTTGTTCATTTTACAAACCTCATTACTGCTGCAGTCTGGTCTCAGGACGATATTTTACATATGTAACTAAAACAGCATTTCAGAAATATAGCTTGACCCTCGTGTATATGCACGACTTACTAACACAACCCAGACAATATTCAATTTAAATAGAGAATGTTACAAAGTAGCCAGTGTGATTGTATTACCTGAACCCAAACCTAAACCTAATCTAAACCTAAACCTAACATTACTGTAAACTTAATCTAAACTAAAGCAAACCCTAAACCCAACCATGAGGTTCCTACGGTTTACTGAGTTCTTACTGAGTTTCCATCCATTAATTCTAGAAGCTCCATAACAGGGAAAACACAAAATACTAGGTCTCAGCATTCTGTCTTTGGGTACAATAGTTGGGTGCTTGTTGTGAATGATAATATATATATATATATAAACAATCGTGCGCATTGTGGAGACCTTGTTGACTGCTGACCTTTATAGTGGTGAAATGGGAGTCCTGATTGTACTCAGTAATAACCCATGTATTATAGCTTGTAATTGCTTTTTGTAGCAACTAACATTTTTCCAGTTCTTGTTCTGGAGGATTTCTGTTGAGACTGTTGGGCCATTTTTCATGCACTGCTCTTTTTAGGTCTGTCCACAGAGTTTCCAGGATATAGGTCAGGAACCTCTGAGGGCCATGGCAAAACCTTAAGCTTGTGCCTTTTGAGATAATCCATTCACTACAAGATCAAACATGATTGATCCACTCCTGTGCAGTTGGACAGTTAGTTAGTTTCGTGAAGTTCTGCAACCTTTTAGCTTTTTCAGTTGTTTCTTTGGCAGCATCTGACGCTGAAGATGTTTTGGTTTTAAGAAAGGTTTTGTTTTCTTTCATGAAGGTTCATATTTGTGCAGGTATTTCTGCACAGTAGAACAATGTGCCACCATTTCAGCATCTGCTAAATCTGCTTGCAAGTCTTTTGCAAAACAGTGTAATACAGTTTAAGTTGCCTTACTAGCAACCTGTGAGCAACTCTCTTGGAAAGTCCATGTTTATTGGACAATTAGAAATGCTCGAGAATTACTTGGATTAATATTTTTTTTAATTAAGTGTGCAACTACATGTATTAGGTTGAATTAGGACTTTAGTGAAGTTTGTCGTGCCTTGCAAGAGTTTCTTCAAAAGAATGGACCACGGGTAGGTCAGGTCATGCTGTAGCAGGGCTGTCACAATCACTGATGAGGAAGTTCTACACATTCAGGGTCACCTACCTAATAATAGATCCGAGTTATGGGTAATGGGTATATGATATTTCCTGCCTAGTTCTGAGTGTGCAACACAATAGAGTGCTTGAGGTTTGGTATTTCCATCAAGTCTGACTTCCTGCCAACTTTCTCCATCTCATAAACACCATTCATTCCATATAGACAGTTATATGGAGGGCATAGAGAGAGTAACTCAAGCAGCCAAAGCAGAACAAATGGCCTCATCAGCAGCTGCAGTAATATGCCCTCGTCCTTTCATGGCAGTGGAATGAAAATCAAGAGACTTGGATTACGGTTCTAAAACATGCAACAGGAAATTCCAACTGCATATCATGATAGTGGCTGGACACTGAGCCATAATCCATAGGACGTTTTTTAGTACACATCTGCTGCACACGAACTGATAAGTCGGGATAATATGGCTCAGGGTGACTTAGAGCCACGGGGGGCTTCTGGTTCTTGACAGGATTGTTGATAAAGACTGTTATCTGTCAGTGTGTGTGTGTGTGTGTGTATGTGCCTGCATTTGCGTACCTAGTTTTGTGTGTTAACATTGCTTTGTGTTCACTGTCACAGGGCCTTCCACTTATATACCCCCTCTGATTTCAGCAGTCACATGTCATAACATTACAATAGACATCAAACGCTTAAAACTGAGTTTCAGATTTAAGTACAGGTTCTCGGAGATGTGCTGCAGTGAAACGAGCCCGCTCATTGTCTGCTAAAAAAAAGAGAATCACTCAGAGAGAGCGGCAGTGAAATGCAATGATGAGAACTGCATATTCCCCTGCTTACCAGTCCCCGCGGTTCTACTCCTATCAAGCCTCTATCCCCGTGGGTCCAGTGTAAGTGCTTTCCTTTTGTAAAATTGCAGTACGGCACTTGACTAAACATATAACCCACCTGCTTGCAGTGTTCCAGCACACAGAACACTCTGGAGTGAGTTGCGATTTGCATAGAAAGAGAGAGCCCACCTTTGGCACTGCTGGTAAGGGAGCACTATGTGGCAGCCAGCTTCCAGGGACATGCTGCCATTGTAGGCCTACAAAGATGAAGCTTGTAATTTTTCTCTCCTCACTTCCAGATGATTCATACATTCAATTCAGTATAGATTTTCACAGATTAAAGTAAATTGCCACTATATTGTTATCCTATCTATATGCTTTTTCCATTTTTATTATTATTTTTCTGCCAAGTTCTCACTGTCTAACTCATTCATGGAATTTCCACACCGTTCTAAATAATGTTTGCATGGACTGATTGTGTGATTCGGGCTTGCAATACAATTTACATTGCATTTGAAAAAAGTACACCAGTAACTCCCAACCATCCAGGAGGTACGACCGCAGCAATTTGGCAACCCCATGTCAACCATATTGGTAGAATGTTGTAGTTGCTGTGGCACCTCATGTGGTTGGTTTGGCGTATCAGTTGCAACCATTTCAATACCATAGAATAATCTTAAATACCTTTGCATGTAGCCTAGCATCCACCTGGGACAACCAATTAATTAACATCAAACCCACATGGAATACCTTAGCAACCGCTTGAAAATATCTAAGCAACCACTTACCGAAAATAGCCTGGATGTGGGAACCACAAGCTGTACAATCATCCCTCATTTTCTTCAGCAGATGCACTTTTTTGGTTTTAATTGTGTTTTGAAATGTGGTTTTTTGTGTTGATAGTGGAGATATTATGCAACTTTTCCCCCAATTTAGAAATACCAATTACCCAACCCTGTTATGACTCTTCCCCATCACATACGATGTCCCCACCACTAGGAGGGTGAAGACAAGTACATGACCCCTCCAATACATGTAAAGCAAGCCACCTCCTCTTTTTGAACTGTGTTGGATTCCCAGCTTTAAAACGGGGGTGGGAAACCAATGGCTAGAGTCTGGAACAGTTGATTTACCAGCTCCAGCTAAACGTGGTTGAGTCAAGTATGCTTGATCAGGAAAAGCCCCAAAACTCTGCAGGACCAGAGTTCCCCTCCCCTGTTTTAAAACATAGTGGAACCATTGTTTGGTGCTGTGAGGAACCATTTTAATTCACATCGAATTATAGAACCATATACAAGATTTTTTTTCATAATTTCTTCATTTGACCAAGCAAGGAACTATTTGGACATTCAGATGTGTTTTTTTTTTTTTTTTTACCATTGTATGTCAAACCATTTCTTTTATAAAGGAACGTTTATATTTATGAAGGAATTTTCATTTTGCTCATTAGTTATTTTTTGTGACAGTCATAGCTGGAAATAAATGTGGATCATTACATTCCCGCTTTTCATCAGTTCTTGAGAAAAGTCCAGATGGAGAGAAATGTTCTGGGCAAATACAGTACAAGGCTGACATTTTAGCCTAACTTTGATGCTGTAACTTAAAAGCATTTTTAAAGCAGTCTGGAGCTTTTACCCACTGCAAAGTCATTTGAGCTGACTGCCTACCAACTGTTGAGTTCTATGGCTGTATAATCTTATATCTCTACCTTTAGAAACCACACGCCCTACAGTCACATACTGTTCCTGTTGACTTCTGCTAAGTATGCAGCAGCCTTCTCAGAAATTATCAAAGGCAGGGCAGCAACTAGTGCCATTTAGAATCGGAATACCTTTTTAGACCTTGCATAAAGAAAGTGTGGTTTTGTGGTCTGTGACATTTTGTCTAATAAAAGCCACAAGATTATGTAGAGCAGTGTGATAAAATGAGCAGGAGGCCCTGGGGGAGTCTAATCTTAATCAGATGTATAAAAAAAACTCTGTGTTTAAGGTTACAACGCTTATGTTGACCTATTTGTAGTGCTGACCGGGCCTGTGGTCAGTCCTCTCTCTCTGACTCGTTGACTCTTTCTCTCAGTGGGGCGCAAAGCAGCAGGATAGTTGGGTATTAATAGCTGGAGAGCTACAGTAACAGATATTTCCTTATCCCCGTACAGATCCTGATGAACTACATGCTTTGCTATCAGCTTTCTTTCTGAAACACACCCCCATAATGCCTTGTTGTACTATGGACTGATTCGTGCACAATGGAAACTTCATTATTTCACATCAGTGCGTAGGCAGTGATGAAAATCAACTATGAAGAGCGGAGTGATTGGAGAGTTAATCTGTTTTCGTATTTGTATGAGTGGATAGTGCTGGATAGTGGTGTAGTGAGCCACTGTTTGTTAATTCTAGCCATTTATCCACACCAATTCATTAGTTCTTCTCAATCGTTAACCTCTTTAACTCACAGATGAAGTAGAGTAGTACAACCCCCTTATTACTGTTATGGTGAGATAAATCTGTGAGATTTCAGACAGTGATGTTGGTCAAATGATATATTGACAAAGCCTTCATAGCCCATCAAAGAAGATATACTGTAATTAAGGACACACACACACACACACACCATCCTTGTAATTGGCCTAAAAAGAACATTATACAAGTGACCCCTCAGTACTGCTTCCCCACACACTGCTGTACCACCAGGTATCTTCCTTCCTGACAGAAGCTTGGCCAGAGGGAAAATATCAATGGAAAGAGAGAGAGAGAGACAGACAGAGAGAGAGATTGTCCAGTCCTTTGCCACTGTTTGTGGTTTCCCATTGCCCTCACGTTGGGCCAGTGTGTCTTTCTATTATAGTTCTGTGTTGCTTTTGTTTCACTCTTTCTTTGTGAACTCTGTATCTGGCTGGTCCCGCTAGACTCTCTCTATGCTTGGTTGGTTGTACTGCTCTTTTGTTGTCTGCCTTTGGTGCTCCTTGATGGGTGATAGATCATGCTTGTTCTTTTTATAAATGCCTCAGTCCTGCTTATTACTCACAGAGTGGGCGTTAAAAGCTTAAATCCTACAGAAGACTGGTTTGACTTCTCTCAAAAAATCTAAGCATTTTGTTTGGATACTCTCAGAAAAGCACACACCGTATTTTCCTACCAATAGAGAAACATCATAAGTAGTGAGGTCTCATCTTTCTTTACTAGAACTATTAGTGAAGGGCCACTATTATAGAAAATATTATAGGGAAAAAAAACCTCATATGTACACACGCATGCACACAGTATCCCTGCAGAAAGGTATAAAGGGACTTGTTTGGCCAAGATAGAGTTTAATGATTTTGGATCAGATATCAGTTTCATATATCTGTCTTAAAAGCAATTGTTCTGTAAATGATCAGCATCAGAATCATCTGACTGTAATAGGGAGTTTCTGTCTTCGAAGGCCGATATTTGATGGAGGGGCAGGATACCTCTCTCCACATCTGTGTAACTTCTTTCACTTGAGCCTTCATACGCTTGTCAACAAATGCATGTGTACAGCTTTCCATGAAGTATGGGAAGTATAGTTGTTTTTTCTGTGGTGTAAAATTGAATTACACTCCACACCTGTAGGAACAATAAATTCCAATACTCGAATAACGCTGCTTTAACTTCGTGAGATAAAGATGTCTCTCGTGAATGATCATAAACACACACACGTGAAGTTCAAATGGGAGGGAATAAACTACAACAAAAGTGTTGGATGTGACCCCTTGAAAAAAATGCCCTCGTCAGGGTTTTTGTATATGAGACATAATTTTACACTCATGACTTCATCTCCTGTGTTAATGTTTCCAAAAGGCAGTTTGGCTGAACTTCATTTGGACTGTTTAAACAAACACTTAAAAGCCTAGGCACTCAAACACTATTAAGCCCTGCTGAATATTGTAGTTCTTCCTTTTCCCATATCTCACAAACAGGTGTTTGGACTATGGTGAGGTGTGAGATGAAATACAGTGTAACTAACCATTCTGAGCAGCTTCCAAGCAGAAGACAGAGGACTTTTTTCTCACTGGTTTGGTACATAGAGATTGGGCCACTGTATGGCGTTCTGAGTGAATCTTTAGAAGCTATGCGTTGCCTTGAGGGACATCCATGTTTACTGCAACAGTCCTCTCAGATCTATAACCTTCATGCCCTCCTCCTCCCTCAAGTGTTTACATTTCCTCCATTGGAGTTTTGGCCGGAGCGTTTCAACCACCATGATGAAATGGCTCAGGCCACTGTTGGATTAGCTCCCAGTAATAATTTCCATTGTATGATTGTGTTTAGTTAATGTTACCATTACCCTCTCCATGACTTCCTTGGACTTTTCTGAAGAAGTTTCCAAACATCACAGAGAAAGAAACCGAATGTATAATAAAACCAAAAAAGATGACAATGGGGAAGAAAATGAAAATTCACTGCTGGAGATGACAGGATCCTTTGTGACGTTCTGGAGGAAATGGACATCCAGCTACAGCTGTCAGATTGTACTTAAAAATAACCCCAGTACAGTCATTATACCTGCCAAAGGTGTTTCGGCCTGTGGCACAACTGTAACATACAGAAAATGACATCGTTTCAGACTGTCTGATGGCTTTTGCCTATAGTTAGTGAGTGAGTGAGTAAGATAGAGACAGACAGACTGAGACAGATAGACAGACAGATGCAATGAAAGAATCAGCCAGAATGAGTCACAAAGAGCAGAAGGGGGGATTGGCGTCAGACTGTTTTCAATTCTCACTGCTATTCTTTACAACTTTCAGTTTTATGCTTCAGCGAAACTAAACTCCTCACTCTTGTTCAGATCCATATATTGGTTGCACTGACAGAACCCTTAATTTTCACACTGATTTTCAGTTTTATAATGCAATTATATATGCAAATAATAGAATGCTAGTACTGCCCATCAGTTACTACTGATGTCAGAAAGGACTGGCCAACAGAAAATTTGCCACACTGAAGGCCTCAAGTAACTAACACTCTGTACAGTTCTGAAGAGCAGAGAAACATCTCAGAATGCACAACACGACACACCTTGAAGTGGGTGATCCACAACAGTAGAGCATGAGTGCTGACCCAGCCAGCTTTGTTCCAACAGTCCAGACTGGCGGAGGTGGAAAGCTTTGAAATATGCTTGCTGTGTGGCCATGCATTCACATAGACAATGGGTTGCCTCTTAAACTGAACTGCTTGTATACTTGCCAGTGTGTTACATGTGTTACTGACCATAAAGAACATTTGGATACACAATGGCTGTCAGTGTGCATTCGTGTGTGTCGTTGTGTTCTTGTTTCTGCCTGATTTATCTTCAGCTGCCCAAGCTGTAATTCATTCATGTAATGTATTTGTCAAGAATGGTTAAAATTCCCTGATGTTTTCTTGCTCCACCTTGAAAATCAAGGATGCATCCTTTGCTGACTTGTCAGCGAGAATAAACGGAAATACCCAGCATTCACTGCAAAATTCATCACTGGTGTGGTGGCAGAAGATGCTAGTGGGACCCACAATTAATTTCTGAGTACATGCACAACCAGCACAGCAAATGGATATGTGAAGCAGCCCATCATGCGTAAGTGAGCACAGTTAACAGAAAGTGTCTCCAGCTTAT
This sequence comes from Acestrorhynchus altus, assembly GCA_034509495.1. Classification (NCBI taxonomy): domain Eukaryota; kingdom Metazoa; phylum Chordata; class Actinopteri; order Characiformes; family Acestrorhynchidae; genus Acestrorhynchus; species Acestrorhynchus altus. The sequence goes on from CM067508.1 coordinate 25,835,289, forward strand.
TGGTTTGTGGAATGTTTTCCTGGCACCTTTGGGCATATTTACACCAATTTATCATTGAATGAATGTCACAACCTATTTGAGTATTGTTGCTGACCCTTCATGGTCACTATTTACCATCTTCTGATGGCGACTTCCAGCATGAGAGTGCACCATGTCACGAAGAACGAAAGTGTTCTCAAACTTTAATGAACACATTAATGATCAGCCTTAAATTTATGCTTGGATTCTAAACATGCTATGTCGATGAGTATTGTCAGCTTGTCTCTCACAATGACATATGTGGAAGTGTGGAAGTGAAGCAGATTTGGATAATTGGCTTTTGCACCTTCTGGAGTTGGAGGAGTTAACAGCTTTACAAGACGTCCATATAGAGTACAAAAAGACAGGTCATCATTGATCCTTCTTACTGAAGCTTCCCACACCATTGGCTTTTCCCAGGAATGCACTTGGTTCTGGAGACAACACAAACACCCATACACCTTTCTAATGACAGTGACTATGCAGTTCTCCTTCCAAGTTGCTTCTCTTGTATTTTTGTCACATTTCAATGTTTGAACTTCAGTGTACAATATATGTTCAAATATTTATGGACGTCCCATTTCTGAAACGGTTTTGCAACAAGTACACCCCCAACTCATGTAGTCCCTCTAAAGTATTGGCAATAGAATAGGACTTGGGATGAGTTTGGGAGTTGAAGATGAGGTGGGGTGGAGGTCATCCATCATCCTGACCTCAGTAACACTCTTGTCACTGTATACATTCAGATCCTCACAGCAGTGCTCCAAAGCCTTCCCTAGAAAAAAAAATAAAATAAAAACAGTAATACCAACAAAAGCAGGATAAACTCTTTTTAATAGCCTTGATTATAGAAGAAACAATGAATGAAGAGGTGTCTGAATACTTTTGTCTATATAGTGTAATATAAAGACAACATGAGTAAAAACACAATGCAGCTTTTAAATCATTTCGTTTATTGAACATAAAGATTTATTCAAACATATCATCTGTGTGGAAAAGGTAGCCCCCTCATTTACTAAATCAACCAGTTAACCAGTTGACACAATAATTGGGGTCATTTGCACAGGCTGGCACCCAGTCTGAACCTGTCTGGCAGTGAATGGCAGGCTATCAGGTCTCAAACAGCAGCACATAATTCCATGTTCTGGAAATTCAACAACAAATGTGAAACAAATTCATTGAAATCTCCCAGCCTGAAAAAATGTCACTCACATATTATTGTGCCTCAATCAGACTCTTATCATTCATGACGCCTTGCCATGAGCTCACTGGGCAGTGTTCAGCCTCACAACTTATATAGGTGTGGGCACTCCCAGGCTACCACCTGAGTTGACATTTCAATGATCAATTCATATACCACTATCCCATGACTTTTGGCATGTCAGTGTATTAAAATGAGTTGATCCGAAATCCATTTAAATGTGACAAATATGCAAAAATAAACGATTTCTTTGGAGGAAATAAATGTATTGTCATGCCAGTGTTTATATTTAGAATTGACGTGTGTGATTATGCAGCGGCTGACTGTGCTGCATGGTAAACCCCAAAAGACCGAAAGCCTGAAACAAACAGCCTCACTGAATTAAGATCAGTTCACATCTAACTCTAAAGTATCTTTGAAATGTGTGTATGCATGTGTGTGTGTGCGTGTGTGTGTGTGTGTGTGTGTGTGTGTGTGTGTGTGTGTGTGTGTGTGTGTGTGTGCATGTTTGTGGGCAATTTGTGTTGCTCATAGCTCTTTTTGTGGGAGAGCCTTTTAAAGTTTTTATTTTTATTGTCTTATAAAGAACCTGGAATCAAATGATACAGGACTTGGTGTGTAGATCAAGTGCTAACGTGAGTAGTCTATTTGCAATAGACACATCAATTGCAGACCTTTGCTCGCTGCTTTAGGTTGTAAATGTAAGTAAACGCATGTTGCACATAATCAGCTTACTCCTAAACACCGGTGGCATATTTACAATAGGAGTCTTCAAAGTGAGCTATTTTGGTGCATGCCGTTCAGGTCAGGTATTAGAAAGTCAGTAGTCAGCTCACACTTCTCTCATGTTCTTGAATTAGCAGCACATGATGGCTGCTGAATATTTTAGCAGGACATGTGGGTAGGGAGAGAATACTGTCCATATAGCTCTGCCCACAGCTGGGGATGTGAATGCATTTGTGCGTGTCAGCTTCACTCGTGCAGAAACCAACCACAGACTCCAGAGGCTGCCTGGCATTGGTTCTTTGCTCATAGATTAACTGGGTATGCTCTACATGCGCAGATACACATGCATACTCATACAGACCTGCATCTGAACTCTGAATCTGTGATCGAAACCATTTACCGTGACTAAAGAGGCATGCAGAGATGGTACGCAAGCAATGTAAGTGGGACGCTGAGATGAACAGCACTCAAAGGCATTTGTATAGTTAATGTTGATTCATTAGATGTATAATGCATGTCCACAGCAAACACTTGAATTTCTCCCAGGTGACTAATGCAGCTCACAGCTCTTCAAAGGCTTGTTTTCAAGGAGCACTCAAACATCAAACTGTATTTTCCTTGGCATACTTGAATAATGAGATTTTGGTACATGGAAGTGTTGTACCGTGAACTTCAAACACTGTTTTTCCTCTCTCAAAAAAGAAAATCTGATGGAACCAACACAAAGCTAGAAAACAAACCTCAAAACTGTTACAAAACAATGCTGACCCACCCCAAAATTTACATAACCTCAGCCCACAGGGGGGAAAAAAAGCCCTGGTCAGATGGTAAAATGTGAAGGTGGCTTCAGGAGATTGTGGTGTTGTTGATACTTAATCACCTCCAGATCGGAATACAAATTGCTACAAGAATCAGGCTGTGACTTCCAGTGAGCCTCACAAGTACCCGTCACATCTTTTGGTCTGCCAGGAACGAGGTTGGCCAAAGATCTAGTTAGTTAGCTACTTATTTTGTAGGTTTATTATCAAAGTTGCAGTCAGAATCGGTGGACCCTCTGCCGTTCCTAACGTCTGGATCCATAGATGAGGGTCAAAGGTCTGAAAGGTTAAGTGCAGATGCCTTCATCCTGTTACCAGTTTCTTAATTGCTGCATTTCACACCCTTTCCCATCCTAGGAATTAAACCCAATACTGTAGTGTATGTCTAACTTCCAGCTCGGCACCAGGGGGTGAGTGACGGAGGATGAGAGAAAGAATGAGTGTGAGAGAGAGGGAGGGAGGATGACATCTTTCTGCAGAAAATGAATTGGACAGCTGCAGCTTATGGCACATTTCATTTAGTTTAGGCACATCCAAGGCATCGTCCCTTTGTAGTGCTATTTTCCAACTATTAGAAGAGGAAGATAAGCTTTTGGAAAGTGTCTGTTGTTTCTTATCAGTAAAGCTCCTTATGTTCCTCCTTTTTTGTCATGTTCTGGTGTGAGAGTGTCTGAGTGAGGGAGAAAGAGCGCGAGAGAGCTACAGCTGTTGGTTTATTGTGCTTTTCCGACAGATCTTGTAGTTTTGTGGTTTGCAGAAGCAGTAGATAAAAAGATCCTAAACCCTGTTCATGACTGTTACGCAATCCCCGATAGGTACGTTGCATCTTTTATTCATGATTTTAACGCACTGCTCCCAGCACAGCATCTACATACAAGCCAATACACTTTCAGGTTGGTGTTAATTAACATCTGTAGTATTGCCAATGCTGCAGTATTCAGAGTTTTGCGCAAATATCAAATATATGCAACCCTCCCAAGCTGACCAGGCAGAGAGCAAGAGAGAGAGAGAGAGAGAGAGAGAGATGAGATTCATTCAATTATAGAAACTCCAAAAGAAGCTGTTCACTCTATCCCACCCATTTGTGATTGTTGGGTCTGGTGAAGTGATTGAATCCACACTGGGCAACAGTGAGGAGATAGAAATTCATTCAAGCAAATGAAGCTTTGGATTTGTTTACTAGATTATGTTCACACACTTCAATTCAATCTAATGCAGATGGATTTATATCGTAGTTTTCACAATTGATATTTATACAAAGCAGCTTTTACAGAGATCCAAAACTAAACCTCTTTTGAGCAAGCCAGTGGTGGCAGTGACAGGAGACTTGACTCCTTCAGATCAAGAGGAAGGAAACTTTAGAGGAACCAAGACTCAGAAGGGAAACCAATATTTCTCTGGTTGACACCATATAGGACAACAGATACCCAAGCAGCAGAGGAACAAAGTGTGGGATACAATGAAACGATTAAGACCTATGACTACAATGCAGAAAGCCCAGGTCTGACATATTTTAATTTGATAAATTTACTTAAAACATGTAGGCAATGTCCGAAATTCATCCCTATTTATATCGTAAAGTGGAGCTGAATATGAATCAGAATGCAACCGTGAGTCTCTCATGGTGTCGCTGCACGTGTAGATGATGCTCCATGCTGTTTTTATTTTCTCAGCTCACAATTTGCCTTCAAATGACCTGTTTTTCACTTGACTGTTGCCATATCTTCCTAAATGGCGAGTGTCGAACACAGTCACTTGTCCAGCATCATTTTGCAAACGGCCCAGCTGATGTGCTGGCAGGGTGCTGTGCTAATTTGCCAGCCGTGCTTCAGGCACACAATGTTTGTGACAGTCATTCGTCTTCCATTAAGGAATATTAATTACAGCCTTGTACCAGAAGTTCAAAACAGAGCTGCACAGGTAGCACAGCCTAACTGGATGTGGGCAGATCCAGAGAGAATCAATTCTTTGTCTCTTCTGACCCAGCAGGAGGAGATTGTAAGGAACAGAGAATGAGGGCAAGAGAGAGACAGAGACAGAGAGAGAGCAATCAGTAGAAGTTAAAAGCATGATAACTACAGTGGGCCCTCAGGTAGGCAGAATCAATTTGCCCAGGTTAAGTGGGTTACTTAAGGTGCACTGTAATCAAATGATGAGACTGGGCCGTGTGATTAATGCTGAAGTCTTGGGACCCAGAGTCAAACTTGTTGCACATGGTTGTCTTTTGCCCCCTTTGTGGTGTGGGGGCGGATGGGAGCAGAATGGAGGATGTGCTGAGACTCGGGGGGGTAGAGCAGAGTGAGTTGTCGCACATGTGACATGAGCAAGGGTTGGGCCTTATTGCTGTATCTGACTGACTATATAAAATAGTCCCATTGCGTATGTCTTGGAGGAGTCGACCACAGTCCATGTTTGAGGACTTCATGGTCAGAACCAAGATAAATAGTTTGTTGTCACACATTGCATGTCTAGAAGGGTTTAGTGCCCAGCTGTTGTGGGGCAGTTTCCACAAAATCTGCAGGAACTGCGTGAGAATGTTCAAGCTGTAAGGGAAGGATTATTACAGGACACCATTAGTAACCTCAACAATGTGAGTCTTGCATTGCATTAGCAAGCATGGTGGCCTCACTCATCATTACTGAGACACTACTTCTCGTTTCAGATGAGATTAGCTCATCTTGTACTTAATTAATGATGCACAGTTACAGACATTTACAGAAACTAATGCACGGCACCGTGCTTCAGTCAAATTGCTGCTGTATTTTTTTAGTTTTCTTCATGGCCCCTATAGGGTCCTTATAGCTGCTCTGTACACTGTGTAAATAATTCTGGACGAGTCGACCAATAGAAATACTCAAATGTTACTTGTACTCTTGTTTTATATTCACTTTCATTCAAAGTTAACATTTTTTGCCTTCTTGTTTAAATTTGCCATATTAAAGGTTCATGTTTTTCATTGGACAGCGACGATATGTATATTACATGTTTGATTTAGAATAATGTAATGCTGGCATTCAGCAGTTGTGAGAAAATAAGTAATTAAATACTTGATAATGAGAAAATAATCACCATGTTAATGTCCTCAGGCTTTGTATGCTATATCCTTGCACCTTGCTAATGTCAAGGCGTTTCCCGGTCCCCTGCCATCAGCCACTGACAGGAATGCTTATTAGAAACCGCGCTCCACTCATTTTATAGCATCAGGGAAATTAGACAGTCAGGAATCTGCCTCCCTCAAAATAAATAAATAAATAAATAAATAAACAAACAGCATGGAATGGAACATGCCTCCACCACCTATCTCTCGCTCAGCGCTGAGATTTTAATTAAAATTACAACATGGATCAGGGGACATGCGCAAAGTAATGAAACAGAGTGTAGGATGAGAGAGTAAAGCGCCAATACATATGTGGTTAAAGGGATATCACACTCTTGTCACTCCCTGTGCTTCTGTCTCTACACCTTTAAACACTTTTGCTCACTGCTAAACTAGGTGGCAGCTACCTTAGGGGGTATTAGGCTTTTCTTTCCATTTCCATCGTCATTACCTCATTAAGTTCATTTAAAAGCAAGCGCCTGTGAACAATTGTAATGTTTATATAAAAATGACACCCCTTGAAAATCTTTATCATGAGGACAAGAACACCTAGACAAAGACCAGGACTTCTGGAACAACAGTAGAGTTTGACTCTAATGTTTTTGGGGTTTTTTTTTTTACAAGGGTTTGCTCTGTGGCTCACCTCCCATGAAAATCTCTCTTTTTTTTTGTTGGTCTCTTTTTTTACTGGGATACTTTACTGGGGTTTACACCACTGTGGTGACAGCCACCTGTAGGCACCATGATCACATTGAGGATTCTTTACTCGTCTTACAGTCTGCTCTTGGGCTTGAACTTGCTAGGATGGCCTGAGCAACCTATTTAAATCACTTCCCAGACTCATCTGCATGTATAACCTTCTTTTTGAAGGCCTGAGAGCTCTTTTGATCTGACCGTGGTGATCTCACTCACTTGCAAAGAGCGAACCAAACTAAATGTCTGAGGTTTGAATAAGACATGCTCTTCCAAAAGCCTCAGTCATTGTGTTCTAATCATTTGCAGCTGATGTGCTGCACCTGGTTCTAATTTTAAACGTTTAAGTAGTATGGAATGTAGGGTGGCGACACGGTGGTGCAGTGGATAGCGCTGTTGCCTCACAGCAAGAAGGACCTGGATTCGATCCCTGGGTGGGGTGACCTGGGAAGTTTCTGCGTGGAGTTTGCATGTTTGTGTGGGTTTCCTTTGGGTACTCTGGTACCAAAGATGTGAATTGGTGGCCCTTAGTGTGTAGATGTGTGTGTGTGCCCTACGATGGACTAGTGCCCTGTCTAGGGTTGTTTCCAACCCTTGCGTTCAGATTTGCCAGCTGGGCACCGGCTCACCCGTGACCCTATTCAGGAATAAGCGGTTCAGAAGATGGATGGATGGATGAAAATGTAGGGCAAATATATTTTCCAAGGTTATTTAAAAAAAAAACAAAAAACATTTCTTTGGTTGTATGTATTTCAAATGTCCATATGTTTATATGGATGTCCATGTTTATATATGTTGAATGCGACTGTGTGCAGTGTTGTAATGTGCAGAGAGTGCAGGTTTTAGAGTAAAGACTTCTGTTTTGTGATGATAATACATCCTGAAAGACTTTCCTCATCCTCTTCCAATTGTCTTTAGAATGAACAAAGTGTTTTGTCATGCTGTCTTGAAGGTACTTTGCAGATTCTAGTAACTATTGTGAGCAGTCTTTTCTCCTGAACATTGTTGAACAAAGACATTGTTAAATCATCTTATGATTGATAACAGTTCGGGCAGCAATTCTGTTTGTCCAAAGAGCCAGAACTAATAAAATATTTACAGCAGATTGTCAATTCCAGCAAACAGTTTAACTTTATGATATTAGGCATTAGACAGGAATGTGTAATTTGGGAATCCACTAATGAAAGCTCGTTTTCTTCTAGTTTACAACCTCTCGCTCTCAACACAGTCCAGATGCAGCGGTGCATTGATGACCCTCCCTGTGTCCATTGTGGGGGTCCTACCACAGAGGTAGTTTCATTCCAGTGCAGTGAACGATCCTAATTAAACATTTAACTCGCTTCTACATTTTTATGGCTTCAAGGCTTTATTTTAGGTAGCTGGCATTGCTTGCCTGCCACTGCAGCCCTGGAGTCAACATCCTTGAACTAATTAAATGGCAGCATATTGCAGCAATTCACTCCATGATACACTACCTCGTGTCATTTGCGAAGTCATAGCCTATAAGAACAGAGATTAAATTTGCTATTCCTTTAGGGGTCAGAGATTACTTACTCTTCCAGAAAACCATTAATATAGTATTAATATCGTAACATGTTTAGTGAGCCGATGTCATTGGGGGTCGGCATATTCAATTATGCATTTGTTCTGCATGTCTTCTTCTTGCCAGGGAAACCTTCAGTTGCTCGCAGGCATTGCAGGGCTGTCGACATCGTGTCCTAATGTCACTAGCTTTTCTTTGGGAGGCCAAGCAGTTCATGTTCACGTAAGTGTTTGTAAGATCCAAGAGGAGTGGCAGTGAGGTCTGAAGCGAACGGAAGGATGAAGCATAATGTCAGCCCGCAAATATAGCTCTGAAATCTGCCCGGCCACCTGGAAGCGATATGGCCGAGTCAGGAGCGTGTGTGCCAGGCCTGATGGATGAGGTGCACAGGCCAGTCAATCACAAGATCTTCCATTTCCCATAATAGATCAGCATTTACCCCCAGAGATTTGCCAGAGGCCCCCAAGCTGTGGGTCCAACCTTCAGAAGGAACTGCCTGAAATTAAGCTCCCTAGGTAGTGGAAAATATCTGCGATCTCCATCCTAACAGCAGAACCTTTAAACTCATGTGGGAGCAGACTGTTGATCATAGGGGTTGTAGGGGAGAAGGGGGACGTTTTGGCTTGTACAAGTTGGTTTGTAATAATCTTTATTGTATTTGAGCCAAAACAAAAACTCACTTTAGATCAGTGGGTGATCAGTTTTATTTTATTTATTAGTAAACGGTGGAACACCGATACTGGTATAAGCTGTGAGATGATATCTTGTGAGTGAATGCTCATCGTGAGGCAACAAGTTTGAGTGAGGCTTGATGGTTGGTGCCAGATGGGGAATTCCTTTTTCGTTTTGCAGAAATCATCTAACTCAGTCCACAGTGTGGCATGTGTACTGGTATATGTCATACATATACCATTATATATATTTACATTACAACAAATAACATGTCCATGTGGGGCCTATAAGGGTAGCCCAACTAGAAACCCAAAAGATTTGTCCATGGGTTCTACATTGACTCAATATATGTTTGCCCACCAGGGTCCTTGATGGGTCCCAGCTGGGTTGCATACAACACACTGGGATAGATAGGACCTTCACAGTCATTGTTAGAACACTCATTATTATGAATATTCTGACTCAAAACATCCCAATGTTCTTTATTGCTCTTTGCTAAAAGAGAAATGACGCATATATCTGAATGAAATGTGAATGAAAGAACAATTTCTGTTTTCTTTTCCTCTTAAACCCTTTACGAGAAAGATTAGCATGAGTGCTTTCCGGTAACAAGTTCTAAAAATATGAAAAGCACGAGGTCTTTGTCTACTCTGAGAGAGAGCTGAATGAATGCTCAGTATTAGAAAAGAACTATAAAAGAAATAGTCAGTTCTTACACTTTTACACCGTGAATAATATTTAGCTGTTACTGAGGTGAAATCAGCCTGACCAAAAAAAGAGTTAAGCCACCTACCTGTGAGACATTATTTTAATCAAAATGAGAAAGCCAAGGATTGTTTCTTTAGAGCCGAATTTTTGAATCAGGAGGGAATTCTCATTCTCATAAGTATCATTCTGACTTTCAATGAAGGCTGTAATAAGCTCAGTTACCTCGGTTCTCCTCAGGTTGAGTTCTGCATGACCAAAAAAAAAGCAACATTCAAAGTGTGGAGTGAACTATTCTACTGTGCAGCAATACCTGCGAAATATGACCTTATTGGACAAGTCATCAGAAGAAATCCTTTCATACGTCCTTTTAAGAACATTCAGCATCATACGTCTTCAAAGAAACATGTAGAAGAAGCCACAAAGTTCCCATCATTCTGTTTTTCCCATCCACAAGCCATCATCAGTAATATGATATTTTATTCAATTTACGTGTTATTTGTGTTTGAACTCAAACTTCGGCAGAAAGTACAAGACTGTAAAATTCAGATCAAAAATTTCAGTCCTGATTAAAGCTCTAGTTTACGTGTGCAACCTTTGCACATTGCACAAGCTACATATTCTTCCAGAGCTGAAGATCAGTTCCTGAGCACTGTGAACTTCAACAGCTGCTTGCATCCCTGACAACTCATTCGTTGAGTGAGTGTGACCAAAGAAGGGATTCATGTTTTGGAGAGTTTAGCTCCAGCCCTAATCTTAACACACCTGTTCCAGGTAATAAAAACATCTGAACGTTAGTTAGGTTTTCATTGTAGCTCAACCCTTCAGGGTGGTAAATCTCCAGGCCAATGATTGGGCACCCCTGGTCTAACACGTTTTGGAATGCCAGCGAGAACACATTTTAGAATTCCAACAGTCCCACAACCAAAAGTGGAGGTATGAAATTACAATATTTTGCGGGGAGGAGAACATGTCATTGTACATTGATAAGCTAAAAGTCCAGCCACAGCTACTCTAATGCACTTATAATAAATAACCCATATCAGAAGATGAGTGTAGAGCATTCCTGTCCATCATCTAAAATAGGCAGATGCCGCAAGCTGCACTTGGATACAGTTTTGCATGTAATTGTATGCCACAAACATTTGGTCTTGGATCTGAAACAGTCCATATTGTGCAGAGACGGAGACCTGAACCAATGCAAGCAGAACTCGCTCGCTTCTCACCATGCCAGTAAAATGCTCTGCTACGACTACACATATGGTTGATCACCAAGCTATGGAAATGCAGAACTTGAACTCATGCTGCAAGGATTTGCATAATTCTTTGCCTTTTTCCTGTTGTAATCGCAGTGTCCTCTGCCCCTGGCACTTTTTTTGTTGCTGTTGTAATGCTATCCAGTGTGTGTGTTTCTTCTCAAATCTTCTGGGTGTTCATGGAACCATTGGCCACGTACAAAGCGATGGGATAAGGCTTTTTCTACGAGACATCTTCCCAAAGAGGCAGATGGACCTTGCTTAAAGAGATTAAGGCATTAACAGTGATATTCAAAACACTCATTTCTACTATGTTTGCCTGGAGGTGATCGTTGCATGGTGTTCATTCTCCCTCTCATCTGCTCCTGCTAAATCAAGACTTAATTCTTCACCCTTCAGGCAAAAAGAAAAAAAGAAAAAAGAAAACCTTCCCTGTAATTATACGAGAGTGCTATCTAGGGCCATACAGAAGTACAATCAAGGTCTCAGGGGCATATTACTGTTTCACACCATTGGGCAAAAGGCTTGCGATGAATAATTGTGTTCCAGCTATACTGCAGTAAATGATGAAGATGTTCAGGCCCTAAATTCATGCCGTGTCTTTAAACAAGAGAAGAGGGAGGGTTTCCAAATGGATTCAGAAGCAGTATTGGATTGAAACTGCACTTGATGATCTAGCAAGTGTAATCATGGCATGATTGGATTTTGGGGAATTTTAGTCATAGAGTACCGTCAGTTGCAAAGAGCTCTAGGGCTTCCAGGTCCTGCTGGTTCCACTGTAATGCAATTGTGATGGTAACACAGCCTATTATTTTTCTGCTTTATTCCACTTAGATTCTCTGTGGTTATTTAATAACGTTTGTGCAGGCTTGGGGAAATACAATCAGATGTTGGAGTTTATTCAGATATAGGACTTAAAAGTGGTCAGGACTATGATTGGAAGCACTTTTACATTGAATCAGTTTAATCTGCTGTCCTCTTCAACACGCTCCCACAGTAAACTCCGAATAATTCAGCCGGTATAATCAGTATAAAAGATGTTCTCAGCATTGCTCATATTGTTCAGTGAAAAGTGGGTCTGCTTTTATAAGCTAAATGTGCCAGCGCTACCACTTCTTCTTCCCTTTATTTATAGATTTTGAATTGTGGGTTGCGTGTTTCATGTTGAATTCAGAAAAAGATTGGTGGAACATTTTAATTATGTCAGTTTCATTTACCAAAAGATTTATCCATGATGGAATTCCATGCAGCCCTCGTCTAGCTCCAGTCCAAATCTAATACAAGGTTATGAAGGCCTTCAGGAGAACATTCACGTTACAGCCAGGTGTGTTGAAATTGAGCTTCCCAGGGTGTTAGATCTCCAGTACTAGGATCGGGGCCCTCCTGGTGTAACCTTTGGAAGATCACATGTTCAGAACCTGTAAGTACTGCGACCAAAAAAAGGTATGAATAAAATTAATAAATGAATGAAATAACTATAAATATGTCAGTTTACAAACACACTTTAATGTGCCTTGGTGGGTAAATTCAGAAGGTTACCAGCAGGTACTTTCATTGGACTTTTCCAGGTGCCTTCCACAGGAGGGCGAACTGCCACTAGGTCAGATGGGGTGTTTGCTAGTCAGCGAGCTGGCACAGAAGTCCATGTCCCAGGCAGATGAAAGGAGTTGGAGAGGCATAGGCTGATCCTCTCTGGGCATCGGACACGGCCTCACCCTTTATGTAATAGGCAGAAGTCCATGATTAACCCTCAGGCCCAAGGTTAACCTCGGGAAAGAGGCACACACAGACTAGGCCTGCGGATGGACTGATGTTTATCTGTGTGGAGGAGCAAGATGAAGGACAGATGGGTATGGCTGGTGGGCAGATGTTTGGAAATGAAATAAATTTTGCTTCGCCTTTCTCTCTGCAGCCACAAATCACCAAAGCAATTGTTTATATGGGCTCTGCGGATAGAGGACAAAAGCATCGGACCTCATTCATTTGCTAATGAGAACCGGTTGTGTTTGTTTGATATGCCACGTTTGATACACAGCTTCTGCTCAGGCTCGTTACTTCAAGGCCTCCGTATCAATTTTTTGTTTTGAGCTGCCGCTCTGTGAGGTGTCCATAGGATTGAGTGTGAAGTTGCTGGGCCTATAACTCGTGTGAGTGAAGGTGAGGTCAGGAGCTCTGTGAGCTTAAGAAAAGTGTGCTCTTTGAGAGTTCTCTTTAAGCATGTTTTATTCATGCAATCTATCTATGGGAGCAAAAGACATATAACCTTTCAGAGCTCGAAAGCTATTTACCAACACTCCACACTGTATGAAAGCTCATCTCCCCTCTGTCCTCAAGCTATGGTCCCAGAGCTTCCTGACAAACTGTGCTGCCCTGGGTGTGTAGATGGTTGTGGGTGGATGATGTCTGCACAGCATGACTGGAAGCTTTGCAGCATGAGGTGATGGCATTCATTCAGTGCAACAGAGAAATGATTCGGATCTCGAACACGTAGTTATGCTACAGAAGATAGCTGGACCAGGCTTTGTGTCCCGGGCCCAATTATTCAACTGCTATTATAACCTTTACTTTTCTCCTGGCAGTGTGTCATAATTCATAACTTATAATCACACAATTCCTGTTCACCTAATTTTTTCCAGCCTCTTTATCCCTCAGTATTAAATAGACTATTTTTGTTACTGCTCCTTTAGGACTAAAAAAAGCAGGGCAGATTAAAACACGTCAAAATCTGTGGAGCTAAACGTCTGTAGCCTAAATCAGCAGACGTGTGCAAATGTTAGCTTCTCCCATGAACTGTTGCTGCTTAGTTCCTCAATAAACTTAATGAACGCTTTATTAGAACACCTCGTTCAGGTTGTGGTAATAATGTAGACACATTGTTAATACTGAACAGCCATTGCTTCAATGTCAAAGCCTATTTCAGTATTGTTAGTACCCATGTGAACGACTTCATGGCTACAGTTGACCTTACAGCTACTTCTAGCATGGTAATACACTATGGCTGTGACCAAAATGGCTCCTTATTCTCTCATTAGTGTTGTGCTATATAGGGATAGACTCTTTGTTTCAAAGTTCTTTTAAAGTACAAACTGAATTCTGGATTAAAGTTAGTTAAGCTCCATGCTGTTCATGGAATAATCCTCGATTATCTTGCTTACAAACATAAGCCTCCCATTAATAAACTAAAGTTACCGGAAAACATCTGAGCTTCACAGCGTCCAGTGACTAATAACTATGTCTGATAAAGCTAGCAACTTTATGAACAAACATCAACGTCAGCTCCATTTGTTCTGCTGTGTTCTTTAAGAACGAGATTCACAGAGAGCTACAATGTTTACAATAAAGGAACTGTGTGAGATTTTAGTGCCCTCGAAATCAAGATTCGGACACTCAGGAAAACAGCCGACATACTCATTAGTGCCCTGAAACATAAACAGGGATCCATTTCAGTTACAACCCGTGACACAGAGCCAAGCCATCATCATGGTTTCATGAACGTGACAGTAAGTTTAGTGTTCCTCGTGGCGTTCCCATCACTGCACCTTAGTCCAACAGAACACCTTTGGGATGTGGTGGAGCGGGAGACTCCAAGCATGAAAGTGCTCTTGAACACAGAATGGCAATGACAGATACAGAGACACATGGATACATGGAGGTAAAAACCAAGCACAGGGCAGACATGGGGAGGAGTTTGATAACACCTTTAGGAAGTGGCAGAATGTGAGATTTTCAGCGTGAAGCTGCTCCAGAAATATCTCCAGAATTGTGTGATGCAGTCATGCCAGGAACATGGCCTCCAACATGGACTCTCATGGACTCCCCAGTATTACTTTAACAGCATTGTTCCTAAATGTAGGCAACGGTGCAGAAACAGTCATCCGAGTGCTTTACTCTGACATCCTGTCATGAACTGGCTTTATAATCTTTTGGCAGACTGTCTGACTGATGGCCATGTGCTGCATTAAACTGCCACATAGATGTGCTACTTATGTCTGTCAAATATGATCTGTATGTTTTATAGCACAGCAAGAACATCCAGTCTAAACTGTGTTGAGTGGTCTAATCATCTCACCGCCTGTGTCAAAAATAACCCTGACTGAAATTCTGCTGCCCATGCACGAAACATTACCCCCACCAGCCCAGTGCACAGCATTCTGCTCCACACATTGTCAGCAGTGATTTGGAATTCATTAATGGCAACAAATACAGAGGTGTTTGCTTTTCTTTACTGGGAAACACATCCTTCTCTTTTTGACCACCCACCACACACACACACACACACACATACACTCACACAGATTGAGGTCAGGATTGAACAGAAGGTCTGCCTGACATTTAGGATGGATTGTTCCCTTAGCTTCACAGATAGAAGATGTTAATTGCAAAGCCACAGGTAACAATCCAAGAAACAGCGCACTTTAGTCTGTGCAGATCAGACCCAAGCCTTCTCCGTTCTCTTGTAATATTCCTTTGTCTTAGCAGAGGCCCATTTGGCCCACAAATCTTATTATTTATTTATATCCCCCTGGCCAACCCATTTAAGGTCCTACCAGAAATGAGGACGTGTGAAAGCACAAGTTAATGAAAATGTTCCTTACATCCATTTAGCATGAACCTCATCGATCAAAGAGTTCTCTTGGGGTTGAAAAATGGAGAGTGAACATAAAAAAAAAATTAGATATAAATTAAGCACACTAGAGGATAGAAGCTACTCTCTGGCCACTTTCTACTCTCAGGTCCATGGAAAAATCATTTGCCTTCAAGAAAGCCGCGTGAAATGACTTCTTGCGCTAAAAGTAACTCTTCAGGAGCTCACAGCACACACCCTAGATGTTTCACATGCAGTTCTGACATGCAGATGGTTCATCACGGGTTTACATCCATGATTCACTCACCGAATGTAATTACATAGTGTGTGAGGGGGCTGGACATGAATGGCTAGAATACCAGATGAAAAAACTGAGTAAAATCTTAATTATAAGCAGTGTGTTTATTTTAATAATATAATTATCAGTCCCATTCCAGTCTCAAAAGGACATTTTAATAGCAACATTTAAATTCTTGAGATTCAAATTGCACATGAGAGAGTCTAAGACAGAATAATTGACTCCCCAAATTTCATGAATAAACCAAAATTTCTTAATGTGCCAGGAGAAATAGCACCCATAATTATGACTGCTGACTCACACAAGGCAGAGGAATATTGATTGAAAAGCAAGGCTCAGTGAAACTTGGCATTAAATGAATTACAGGAAAAACACTGTTCTTTCAAAAGATATTCCCTCTGATGATGTTTTGATGACGCAGGACTTCTGGCAAACACGTCACTTCAAAATGTCCCATGAGTCTCCATCAAATGCTCTCAAAAAATAAAAGTGGTGCAGAAGGTGCTTTGAGGGATACCATAGAACTTTGCTTCCATAGAGAACCATATTTATAGAGACGTGTGAATGTGAAGAACCTTTTACTTGGTAAATAACCTTTAAATCAGGTAAAGTTTCTGTTTATCTGTAAAAGGTTTTTCAGTGGTTCTTCAGAGGCCATTCATTTTTAAGCGGATTTTTTAAGCTAGCACCATTTGCTATGGTTTCCATAATCATCAAACCAATCAAAACTCAGACACTGTTAAAACCTGGTTCATTTGTGCATCTATACCAGCATTCTTTCTGGATAAGTCCTCCCATTATAATCAAACTCCTCCCATTATAATCAAACTCCTCCCAGTATAATCAAACTCCTCCCATTATAATCAAACTCCTCCCCATGCAATTCAAAAAGGTTAGTTTCAATCAATCAATCAATCAATCAAATTTTATTTATATAGCGCTTTTTACAACAGAACGTTGTCACAAAGCAGCTTTACACGGATCCGGGTCCAAGCCTCAAATGAGCAGCCAGCAGGCAAACAGTGGCAAGGAAAAACTCCCTCAGTTAGGAGGAAGAAACCTTGAGAGGAACCAAGGCTCAAGAGAGGAACCCATCCTCCTCTGGTCGACACCGGAGAGCAGATAACAAAGGCACAATGGAAAAATGGGAAAAAAGAAAATAAAAAAAAATTAAAAAAAAAAAAAAAAAAAGAAGGGAAAATAAATAAAATAAATAATAAATAAAAATGGAGAGAGGATAAATAAAGATTGGCTGAGATAGTAATGCTACAGGTATACATGATTGAGTAGTGAAAATGAGATCCATGCAGGTGGGATAGCCAGGTCTGGAAGTTGATAGTAGGATGTAGGTGGATGAGTGGGCCGGTATCTGCAGGTGTCTCGGGCAGCTCAGGACATGGGGGGGAAAGAGGGAGAGAGATTAGTGCCCCCATAAAAGTGTTAATGAAAAGCCTGCGAAAAGAGAAATGTTTTCAGGCGTGATTTAAAGACGGAGAGAGTGTCTGAGTCCCGAACAGTAGGAGGAAGGCTGTTCCAGAGCTGGGGAGCTTTAAAGGAAAAGGCTCGACCCCCAACAGTGTTCTTTTTGATTTTAGGGACGGTCAGTAGTCCTGTGTCCTGAGAACGCAGTCTGCGTGACGGGATGTAAGGTATTAAGAGCTCTTTTAGGTACTGGGGAGCTAAGCCATTTAGTGACTTGTATGTTAGGAGCAGTATTTTGTAGTCGATTCTAAATTTAATGGGAAGCCAATGGAGGGATGAAAGAACCGGACTGATGTGGTCAAATTTCCGAGTCCCGGTGAGAACCCTCGCAGCAGCATTTTGTACTGATTGTAGCCTCTGTAGTGATTTCCCTGAACTACCAGCTAGAAGGGCATTACAATAGTCTAGTCTAGATGTGATGAATGCATGAATCAGTAGCTCTGCGTGCTTGTGTGAGAGTGATTTACGCAGTTTAGTAATATTGCGTAGATGGAAGAATCCTGTCTTTACTACGTTACTAATTTGGCTGTCGAATGCAAGGTCGGAGTCAAATATGACGCCAAGTTTTCTCACAGTCGAGCTCGGTATGATTGAAAAACCGTTTAGGAAGTTTCTTGTCACCATGGACTGCCAAAACTGTTGCCCTAAGTTTGAAGAATCCATGGCGGCATGTAAAATTGCACATTTTGGGACTGACTGGATGAACAAGTGGTTGTTGGATAATAAACAAGATTTACATATTCTGCCCAACACAGCAATGGATTTCAGTCTAACTAACCTGAGATGTGTTTGATTACTGAATGTAAATGCATGTAAATGAATGACGTTACGCTTAAATAGCTACTTTACACGTTACAGACAACACTCTTCACAATCATTCTCTGCACTTTCAGTGAGAAGTGGTGGCCGGTTGCACACAGTGTACTGTCAACTGGAAACAACAATCCACACATCTGGACATGCAGACATTCCCACACATACACACTCATTCTCACACACAGGGCAAATTAGAGGAGCCAATTCAACGGATCTCCATGTTTTTGTGGTTCAAATCTTATCAGGACACAATCCAGATACTAGTCACATGACGATACCAGGTGTAAACAAAGTCACAGTTGTACCTTTGTATTTGCAGCATTTTGGTATATTGGATGAAGCTCCAATCTATTGTGACTTTCATTTGAATCATGTTACATACAGTGCATCCGGAAAGTATGTGCAGCGCTTCACGTTTTAGACGTTGTGTTATGATACAGCCTTATTCCAGAATGCATTAAATCAACTTTTCCCTCAAAATTCTACACACAATCCCCCACAATGACAAAGTGAGAAAAGTTTGTTTGAAATCTTTGTAAATGTATAAAAAATAAAACACAAAAATGTAACGTACATACGTTTTCATAACTTTTGCTTATTACTAGA
Organism: Acestrorhynchus altus; assembly: GCA_034509495.1. NCBI lineage: Eukaryota > Metazoa > Chordata > Actinopteri > Characiformes > Acestrorhynchidae > Acestrorhynchus > Acestrorhynchus altus. The sequence continues at coordinate 25,853,805 of CM067508.1, forward strand.
TGTTGAAGTCCATTTGGCAGAAATTACACCCTCAAGTCTTTTTGAGTATGATGCTACAAGCTTGGCACACCCGTTTTTGGGAAGTCCCTCTCATTCTTCTTTGCAGAACCTCACAAGCATCGATGCACAGTCATTTTTAGGTATCTCCAGAGATGTTCAGTCGGGTTCAAGTCTGGGCTCTGGCTGGGCCACTTAGGAACATTCACAGAGTTGACCTGAAGCCACTCCGAATTGAACCCAAGATTATCAAAGGGGAAGGAGTTTTATTTGCCCACTATGGTACTCCAGTTACTTGAGGATCAGCCTTATATCAGCCTTATGAATTTCACTAATGCACAAGCTTCATGTTCATCAAATGTGTGCTTTAAACTACAATTTCCAAACCTCATTTGGGTTACAGCTTTGTAACCAAGCTCCTGCCATTTGTTCCCCAATAATAAACCGCCTTTCACTTTTTCAAGTCATTTGAACCTTTTCTTGTTTCCATATTGGTCCAAAATATAGGTCAGGCTTGCTTAGCATGTTTCTATGTACAGCCAATACTAATTTATTAATAAGGTGCTCTAATCATCTTTACATTGTCATACTATTGTCATGTTATTACTTTTATTTTACTTCAAGGTTTCTTTCTCAAATGACACCCCTGACATTTCCTCATTAGCTTCTGCCTCTAATCTTGCACCGATATAGCTCCAGCCTAGCCAATTGCACGATTGTGTTAATGGGACGCCGTTGCCCTTTTGAGGCAACCTGGCCCCCACTCTCCTGCAGACACATGGGTTTAACTTTGATGATGAGAACAGTTGCCCTATGCTGGCACTGTATTGTTTGGAGAGCAGCCCCATACAGTGTTCCCCTGCACCCCTGCACCCCGTCCCCCTCCCCTTCCATGAAGGCCGAGCCAAGCTCTAAATATACCCACCATCAGCTGAGAGCCTGGCTGGACTTCAGATGACCTTACTGTGTGATGTAGGCTAGAGAGGCCCCCTTAGCTTTACAACCTGCACTAGGGGCCTCCCAGGCAGGCCTGTGAAATAGCTGTAGCCCCTGACTGTGCTGACATGGGTCTGTTCACAGCCCCTCACCTGATAGTCTCTCTTACACCTACACACATGTGCATGTACACACACTTTCCACATGCAGGCCATTGGAACCTGCTCGTGTGAAAAACTTTGACACTGTTTGAAGAATTCAGAACACACTGCCTCATCAACACACTCTCACTGACTATTAAGAAGGCACGCACTCAACAGTACGAGAGTCTGTTTGCACTCCCTTCCACACAACTCAATCGGTGGTTCATTTCTGAGTGAGGTGTAGCTTTGTTGAGCTTGAGATGTTACCACACTGGAAAAAATAGGACACCTAATGAACACCTTTTTTTACATATTTAAACATACGAGCGGCTGATCTTCATTTGAACATGTACTGTGAGATTGTTGAAATGAAATAAAATGTAACAGAGCGAAGCTAAAGTTTGCCAGAGAACAGATACAACCTGTTTTCTGAAGAGCTCTTTGGATCAGTTCAGGGTGAGTCCTCTCACTTTGACAATCAAGAGCAAAACAAACTAATGTCTGAGTTTTAAATGAGACATCCTCCTCCATAGTCCTCTGTAGCCATGTTGTAATGATCTGCAGCTGTACCTGATTCTAATTTTAGACTTTCTAAGTAGTAATAAATATGGAAATTAAAGTTGTCCTAGCAAGACAATTGCTTCTCTATTAATTACATTTTTAAATTATTTAACAAAAGACATAATTTTATTTGTATGTGTTTAATTATATTATTATTATTATTATTATTATTATTATTATTATTATTATTATTATTATTATTATTATTATTATTATTATTATTATTATTATTATTATATTAACTATATACATTAATTTCTTAATGTTGTTCAAATGATCCAAAAGATTTGAAACATGTGTTTAAATATGTTATAGACCAGGGTTTTTATGGCCTTTTTTATTTTTCTCGCATGGCTGTAGAGCAGCAGTGGAACATGCAATTGATGATCCTGCCAAGTTGCCAGTGAGGACAGCGATCAGATTAAGATTTAAAATCAAACCCAAAGTCCTGTCCATGGGGGTTTTCAGTGACAGATTCTTCTTTTAAGATGGCGTGTCCTTTCCTGAATCATCGAGAAAAATAGACCCTGCAGCTGTGTCAGATCTAATTGGCCTTAGTCATGAGTCGTGACACACCATTAGTTTGTCGCCTCATGCTCTTGCTCTGTGGAGAGGATGCCGTAAATGGCAGCACTGGCCAGCTATAAAAACAAGCAGGAATCTGCATGTGCCCTGGGTGCCCTGAGGAAAGAAACAGGTGACTGACCCCTCCTATCTGACACAGGAAACTGACCTGATCTGACCTGGCACTTGTGCTCAATCTGTGCTTTCACACAAGCTCTATTAACACCAGTAATGTTCCATCTGTGAATGTCTTGAAGTGTTCATTGGTCGATATTTGCAGATATGCTCTGCTAAATAACACAATAAATTCTGCCAGTGAGGACAGAGAGGTAACAAGGACACACACACACACACATTTAATCAATAGTAAAGCCACACTGTCAGTTGAGAATGCTGTCCACCAGGTTCATCAGCATCAGTAAATATCTTGATAATCAAATTCTTATATTTGTGCATTCTTTCTACATACCCAGACACTTTACAATCAGGACTCTTCACAATCACACTCAGAATTCAACCAACACACACCAGAAGTGCCAGCCAATCACACGTAGCGTGCTCTGTACCCAAAATGACCATCCACCTGCAGGACTGTATCAAGCACTAGGGGAGTGTCAATCCATATTTGGGCATAGTGACATACATTTACTCACATCTCACTTACATACACACACATTCACACACACCAGGGCAATTTATAGTAGCCAATTAATGTTATATCCATGTTTTAGGATTGTGGGAGGAAGGCAGTGGCTCTATTTAGGCACAACTATTATATATAATATGAACGCTATCACACTTTGTATCGTCAAATTAAGAACTTTACAGGAGAAGTAAAAAATCTTATCTTTTAATGGACGTCAATGTAAAAAGAGTTTAATTGGAGTTTATTCAGAGTCAATGTGGAACATTTCTTTTAGTCCATTCACTCTGGAATTTTAACACAATATACAGAAAAGCTTCAAAGGATGTCAAAAGGTGAAAAGTGGCACAAATACAAAATTGTTGTTTGACAGCAACAATATAGAACATTATATATTTCATTTCCATAATGATACCTAATGCAAATGAAGAAAAATAGAAGCTGATTAAAGGGGATTCTACACATAATTCAGTTGTTGATATGAAAGATTAAACAGCAAAGAGTGAGAGAGATACATGCATCAAAAAATAGTTGCACCCAGAAGACACCCAACCATGCCAGACTGTCATGGAGTCTGAATGGCAGTATGGCAAAGAGTCATGTTCAGTGATGAGTCCCACTTTGACCTGGTGGAGACGACCGACAAATCTGTGGGTGGAGGCACCGTGATCAATGCCAAGATCAACAGTTTGTTGTCATATGTCACATGTCCAGAAGGCCTGGTGTCATGAGGTGTGGTGCAATTTCATACGATGCTAGATCACCTTGGGTTTTCATTACAGGCATTTTGACATCCAGTTGCTTCCTTCTGGATGCAATTATTTGTGCAACGTCCGTGAAACTCTGTCTCTCATTGTATATTGTGATTTTCTTGAATTTATATATAAAATCTATCTTTATTCCTATATAGTACCAGTACAGCTTCTGTTTGATGGTAAATGCCAGTGTTTTCCCAGAGTTCTCCATTTGTATAGCAGGCATCTCACATGCATGTGTTCCAATAAATCAGCCCTGGGTTCAAGAGTTCCCACAGGGTGTCATGTCAACCAAAGCCACCTCAGATCTGTATTGATATCTTCCCTTCTTGTTCCCAGCTGCCATCTTCCAAGATGCTGGTTAGTGCTCATGTGTTGTGCTGTGAAATACTCGACGGATATCTAATGCAGATGGCCGTGTGTTCTTACATCCTAGGCCTGCTAAAGATTAGGGATGGAGACTGGTGAGTCAGGTCAGGCTTGAATAAGACCGCGCTCTGGATTCACACCACGTGGAGCTTTTAATCTCTGTGTGGTGGCATGGACCTGACTCTCCCTGGCCTGCTGGAATGGACAAGGCTCAGAGGCCACGCAGACAGCATCAGAATGGATGGCTCCAGTCGGAAAGATAAGCTCATCATTCTGCACCCGCCTCCCTCCCCCTCGCCAGCCGGATGCCTCTCTGAGGGCCCCCGCTGACGGCACCAAGGTTGTTCAAGAGGGAACAGGAGGATTTTCCATCCTGAATTTTAAAAGCAACCGTCTGTCAGCCCAGGCTTGGCCATAGAGACGAAGCATAGTGTAGCACTGGTGTATCGCATCTGTTGCAACATATTGTTATATTGGCAGCAATGAAGTGCTGGGTTAGGTCCCATTGAGCATAGCCTTTTCTTGTTGTTGGGCAGTGAATATATGACTCCAAACTATGACATGAGCTGATCTACCAGAACTGATATGCATCTGTCTTGGGCAATGTTATGCAACAGCTGTAATGGCCAGCCATCAACAGCACCAGTTGTGACGTGTGCTTTCCTGACTGATATGCCTTCCTGTCATTAGCCAACATTGAATTTGCACTCACTCACATGTAGCAGTCTAACGGTTTGCCACAAGTGGGCGCTATTAGTACTCAGATTTTGTTTCATTTAAGTTCTCTTCATAAAAGTACATTTTTGAATGAAAATATATCTCATGCTAGAGAGTAGGTTTGGAGACATTGTGTTCAAATGTAAGTGCTTGGACTGTGAATTTAAAGGATGTTTAAATCTTTATAAAGACTACATCTTCATTGTTGAAAGCTTTTTCTTAGAGGTGTTTGTCACAGGTGTATGTTCCTTGTGATGTAAAACAAACAGAGCTATGTGGCACTGCATAATGAGCTACATATAGCACCAGTACATCAGTGCAGAGTCTGATGGCACTGTGCCAGTATGAGATTTCTCTTTACAAAGCAGACATCCCACATGCATGTGTCCCAGTAAATCAGCCCTGGACTACAGGGTTCCCATGAGGTGTCATGTTAACCAAACATCTCAGACTTGTATCGATATCTCCTCTTCTCACTCCCAGCTGCTGTCTTCCAGGAAGCTGGTTAGTGCTCAGGTATTGTACCGTGATAAACTCAGAGAAGGATGTGTAATGCAGATGGCAATGTGTTCTCACATCCTAGGCCTGCTGTAGACTGGTGAGTAGAAATGAAAGAGTATCAAAAAAAAAACACAAACTGAAATCATTTCAACAAGTTTTATACTGAACAACATAAATAATGTGCAATAAAGTTAAAGGTAAAGATGAAATTCTGATGTGTGTCTTAATGGTGAAATGAATGCTTTCTGTCTGTTTTAACTGAAGTTGAAGCATTAATAGCCTGTACTGCTGCTTGCTCTGCTACACTGCTCTCCAAATGGCAGTGTTTAGGTCTAAACAAATCGTAATTATGTCTTAATTTCAGTTTTAGGCACGGCTGAGAATTATATTCACTGTTTCTCTGTACAGAATAATCTTAGGAGTTACAAACTGTTACTGAATAATCAGTAATGCAGATGAACTTATTTAAAAAAACACTATTTAAAAAGATAAGCAAACATTTTAATCTAATGAACATCTACAAAATGGTCGGATAAAGGCATCCTTTGAGTCATTAAACGTTTACACATTCCCACACTTGTATTGTTCTGGACTGTAACTGCTTCCATTTTACTTTGATTGTATTTAAGGTAGAATGGAAAATGAGAAAAGATCTTTTTTCAAATCTCAGTAACCAATCACGGTTTTAATGATGATTCAAATTTGAAACTATATTACAAATCGTCTTAAATTTCACCACTGTTTACCGTGAAACCGGTTTACTGTTGAGTCCGTTCAGGCTTGATTAAGGTTCCATTCTCACCATTTCATGACAATCAGTACATGCTTTTTGGAAAGCCTCATTTTCAGCCAACTACTCTGTACCTGCCTAGTGTCGGAAACAAAGATTGTGATGTTCCTCCTTCCAATCCCATGAAAGCAAAGCATCATTTAGCACTAAAGTGTGGAAAATGAGGTCTTATAGTCTGTCAAATAGTCTTGAATATTTGATGATGGTGGCTTTCGGTGGATATAAATACTGCCCTAATTTGAATATAAGTACCTGTCCTCCCCAAATACTCATACCCTTCATTTTCTAACAGACATCAGTGTTGTTGTATTTATAGAAGGATAAATGCCATAATATTTAATCACACACTCACTCTATAAATATTGTCAGAGCCACAGTGGCACAGAACGAAAGGGATTCCTACTTCTATGGACTGATTAGGGAACTCATGTTGAGCAATTTTGAACAAGAGCTCATTACATTAGAAGACATGTGCATGACACAGAGGACAGGAGGGTTGGAGGTCTAAGGGATTACCATAATTTATAGTTAAAGGCAGGCCTCCTGACAGGCGTGTCACGTTTGGCTGCTGGTGGGGGTCACGGCACCAGCAGAGGAATGAGGACCGCAGTTACCATTGCTGTCATGGACAGCACACGCTGCCGGTCATGGACACACAGTGGCTCAGTGGATTAATCAGCCATGCTGTCACTGCCCCTCCAAGCTAGGACATGGATGGTGTTGGACAGCCCCTGTGTGGAACCTCAGCAGTGCAGCCAAGGAAAAATTTGAGATACCGCAGTCTTGTAGCGACTGCTTGGAATCAGTGTCGGATAAGCTGTATAACATCAAGAATTGTGGATTAAAATTAAAGTAATGTACAGGCGCAGAGTTTGAATGTATAGTGTAATATTGCAGCCATCAGCAAATTCAGGCCCAAAGAGAAAATGAAAGATCAGTGACGCGTGGCATAGAGACCCTGGCTCAAAAACAATTGTGAGTTTGTGAATTAACATCATGCATTGCAAGTGCCTATTGCAATCGCATACAGACATATTGTTCTGCTTCTTCGCACCCACAGAGCGTATATATATATATATATCTCACAAATAGAGCCCAAAAACAGTAGCAAATTTGTAAAACAATATCATGTATTTTGAGTGCTTGTTGCAGATGCAAGATAGATAAAAAGATCTCTCTTTTTATTCTTTATCTCTCGCTGTTTTTCACCCTTTGATTTGAAACTGAAAGCAAACAGAAATAAAGAAAAAAAAATCCTGAAATTTTGGCTTTAACAAATCAGTGTTAAAGCCAAAATTTCAGGATTTTTTTTCTTTATTTTTATGCATTTTTGTTTATGCGCGTGTTCAGTCACATTAAACATGCTAATGTTTACACACCACTGCCTATTAACACACTGTATTGACTGTATTGACTACCCTGGCACTAGTTAGAACAGACTAACTTGACTGTAAAATAAATTATTAGTTTTAGTTTTTAATTAGGTGGTGTTTTTGGGTTTTTTTTGTTTGTTTGTTTGTTTGTTGTTTTCTTGTCCCAAACCATGAAGCCCAAACGACAGTGTGAATATGTTGTACCATTACACTGCTAAAAGGGATTGATGAGCACATTAATGGACATATTTATGGACACAATGATAGTGTGATAGACAGATTGATAGAGAGCCACACAGACAGGTAGACAGATAAATGATAGATATACACACAGATCATTCTAAACTTTTGATGAGTAGTGTGCAGCTGTTGTTATTTTTGTACGCCGGTCCTCCAAGGATTTGTTTGGGTTTAGCCCATATTTCAGCTCCTCTTTAACCCTTATTTTTTTTTAATAATCCCCGAGCAATACCAGAGAACGCAGTTAAACAGACACCTGACCTTGACCAGAGGAACAACGAGGACTGACTGAACAAATAAGACACTAAAAGCGAGTTGAAAATGTGTTTTTAAGTTATTTTTTGCAGCCATGGCTAGAAGGGTATATAATGAGTATCGATTCACTCCAGGTCAGTCTCACGAGAGATCCGCAATCCATAAATTATTCTTCATTCATCTCCCCACAGCACTGACATCCTCACCTCAGAGCAATAAAAAAGAAACAGTTCCATTTCAGGGCTTTTGGTTCCAGTGCACTTGGTTTTGACTGAACCGATGTGGCCGGAGAGGAAGCTGTGAAATGTATAGCCACTGAGTGGACGTCACTCATTACACTCATTCCTTTTTACTTCCTTCCTTCCTCATTCGTCGGAGAAAGACATGGGCACGATGGCCTGGCGTGGGAGTTTAATGACCGTCTTTGGCCTGCATTCCCCTCCTCTCCAGCTCTCCTCCCACTCAGCTGTAGAGGTCATCTTCCAAAACATATTAATGGTCAGGCTGAGCACTGGACATAAATGGTGAAGCTCACTTCTGGTGGTTCTGTATCAGGACCTTACTGCAGACCTCATTGTTATTATAGCTTGCAGAGTCCAGTGTGTGGTCACCCTGACACTAAAAGAGTGTAATTAGCATACTGGCAGTAAAGTAGCTTTCAGTGTGGTAATAAACTGTGAGGAGAGATGGAGAAATGTGGTTTCATGCCAGCATCGCTGCACTGGTATTAAAGCTTGACCTTTCTTTGCTCAGGTCAGGAGTCAACACAGGCCTCAGGGGTCAGTGCTTCAAGTGGGGGAGGGAAACCAGAGGTGTTCATAATTGCCTATAGACTCTATGTCTCTCTGTCTCACATTCTGTTTATCTCAGCAGGGCTGAGCGTCTGAATATGGAATCCAGCAGAATAGAAATTGATAGAGTGAAGGAAAGAGATTATGGATGTTATAATAAAAGCAATACATTGTTCATATTAGATAGGTCTGGGTGTAGACAATGATGTAATGTCAAAAATAACACCCACTGAAATGTGAATAGCTCTGTGCCTTTTTATTAATGTTTGTTTGATTGACTTTTATCAGATTAACAGATGGACAATTTGAAATGGGAATTGTTGTATTTGGGAATAATACACTCGTCAGGGCGGTTTAATAATGACTTTCTTGCTAATAGCTGTGCTTGTCCTTATCTGAGGAAAGGGAGGATGGCTGTGTGCCTCTTAGTTCATGGCTTGCTTGTGCGATATTGACAGTAAAACTGCTTGTACTGGAATTCTTACAGGGTCAGTGCCTCCAAAATGCAAGTTGAATGGTCCCTTATAGATCATGATCGATCTGGTGACACTTTCAATGTTTGCGCTCTAGTCATCTGCAAGATGAAAGCTAGTAGCTTGTGAAGAGTGATTTAAGAGTTGAATGGCTTTTCAGTATCACAACATGGTCTGTACCCAAGTACCCTTTTGGCTTGCCTCTTGGCTGGATGCAAGATGAGGCTGGACATTTCTGTGTGTGAAAAATGCCAGTTGGAAGCCTTGCCATGAGAGTCAACACGTGGGTGCAGGATATCCTGCACCTATTGCTAAGCTGTTTGTGTCCCTAACTGTTCCTAATAACTGAAACATGGCAGTGACACTGTAACAACATTGTCATTACTGAATATTGTTGCTGTCCTCTCATTGTGTCCTCTCAATTTAGCTAATTCTTAAGCTAATTCTTATCCTTCTGAAATGTGTGTACGATGGAGAGTAGTGATGGTGCATAAGCTTGCCAAGTTTGAGTTCCCTTCCTGTGGACACTGGCACAGGAAAAGCCAAAGTCATGAGGCCTGGTTCATGTAGCAACCAATATTCCATGAATTAGTATGGAGTATGGAGATGATGAGCTGCTCTTCAGTATCAGCAGCACCATTTTCTGCTAAAGGTGCTGTTGAGTTTTACTGTTTAGCTTTGTCTAGGGGGCAGTGAGTGAGTGACTAGTGAGTGGCGTTTAAATATAACAAGTCAGGTTATGAGACAAGTTTTGTGGTTTTGAAATGTGCCAGCTCTTTCTAGGCCATGCCAGCGCTGTTTAAAGTTCACAGTACCCTATTTGGACAAAAGTATTGGGGCGCCTGGACTGGGGTGCTTCATACCCTCCTAGCCCATGCATGGTATGCTGCCAACAGGTTCATGTTTATCTGCCCCAGAGAGTTCTGTCCTGTTGGCCTTACTTCTCTACATGGACTAAACATGCTGTGTGTGCATTTGCACTTCTGTTTCAGCAAAACATTAAGTAGCCGAATACAATAATTATAAGGGGTGTCTACAAACATCTGGACATACAATGTATGTCAGCTCCATGTACAAAATTCTCATTATTGAACAATTGTGTGAGCTCTGGTGGTTTCTTACATTCTTGCAAGATTAATGTGTGTTTTTGTGTGTCTGTGTTTCTGGAAGGTCATTTTTTCTCACTTCTTTGAAAAAAACCGAAACATGTTGAATCAGATTATAATGCTCTGCGTATCGGAAGCCTTGAACAGACGGGTAAAGGCAAACACGACTCCTGACAGCAACAAGGACTATGTCAGAGGAATCCACGCTTTCCTCAGCTGAGGACAAACATTAACTTGCAAGAGAACCTTCAGAAAATGGCACTGACAAGCGTGAAGCAGCACACACTCACAAACCTTCGCTGTGAGCTTATGAAAGGCCTGACAAACAGCTGCTGTGTGTGCTCATGAAGGCTGACTGCAACTCTGCCGTTCAGCGCCACACACACAGAGGGAGAACAGCGCAGGAGCTGTGAAACCTAAGGGCTATGGTGTAGCATGCCAAATAGCTGTGATTGTGTGTGTGTGTGTGTGTGTGTGTGTGTGTGTGTGTGTGTGTGTGTGTGTGTGTGTGTGTGTGTGTCAGTGAGCACTCACCTAATTGCCTGTTTGCTGAAGGAAAGCAAGGTGCTTCAGCTGTAAAAGATGCCATGTTACAGTGAAATCCACAGCAGAAAACAGTACAATGTGCTGGCTGGGACAAGGATGGGACATGTTGAAGAGTGTAGTCTGTAGGGAGTGCACTTAGAGTGCACTCTGCCGATGTGGCTGTCCTTTACATTAGGGGAATGTTAGCTGATGAATGGACCAACAGAAATGCTTCAGAATCACTTGTAACGAAATAGTTTGACATTAACATACCAACCCTCAGCCGTAACATCAAATCCACTGAGAGGTGGAGTGAATAATCACATTGCATGGTGTTCCCAGTATAGTGCAGTGGTCAGTATCTACAAAACCCGATGAACCAGTGGCAGGGTCATTGGCACCCATGTCTCACTGACATGATCCATGATCCCTACCTCACTACTGTCCGTGCCTGAACAGGTTACAACTGTTTTGGTTGCACAAGGGGGTCTTTTTTGGGACCTTGCTTGTCCATTGGGACAGCCATGGCCTGGTGGTAAGGGAACCAGTCTTGTTACTGGAAGGTTGCTGGTTTGATTCCCTGAACTGGCAGGACATGAGTGAAGTGCCCTTGAGCAAGGCACTTGACAGCTGGGCAGTTAAGTGCCTTACTCAAGGGCACTTCAGTCATGTCCTGCCTGTGGTTAGGGCTGCCCACCACTCCACGCATGTCTGCCCTCTAGTGTGTGTATTTACTAGTGTGTGTATGAATGTGTTACACTGCGTGAATGGGTAAAATCCGGAAGACACATTTCCCTGTTTATGTTCTCCTTTAAATATTTTTGAACCTTCCAAAAAGTCAAAAATCCACGCTGAGGAGCATTTTTCCATTTATCCAAATCTGTCCAAACTTAACCAAGCAGCACAGTGTGTCAGTGATAACTCACCTAATTTCCTGTTTAGTGAAGGACAGCAAAGCACTTCACCCGAAAGAACTGCCATGTTCCAGTGAAAGCTCTATTGAAAAATGAACGGAGATGTGATGTGTTGAAGAGTGTGGTCTAAAGAGTTTGCCCGGAGTGCTTTCTACTACAGAAAATATCTTGTTGCAGTGTTGCTCATAGCGATAAAAGCTCCCTATCTGTTACTGAACATGCATTACTATGAGCAGACTGCTTTTCAGCGTTAGGAAAACAGTGAATTATTTACCTCTTTAAGAGCAGTGTTTTGAATGTTCTCCGAGATGAAGGGAAAGACCTTCTGTGGTATGCAAAGTGAAAATTGATTATATGTCTTTGACAGTGAATTTCCTCTCCAGACAACGGATTGAGGAGGTTAAGCTCATGTGCATATTTAGGACTTCCAGTCCTATGAGACTGTAATTTTATACAGTACAATAATGTCTGTAGGGTTTTACATTCGTCTGCATTTTGAATATACGAGCAAGGTATGCGTTGTGTATTATCTCAGCACTGTCTTGTCTTGCAAAAGCCTTGTATCACATATAGTTTCACATTTCATGAAAAAAAATCCTGAAGGAGACCCGTAGAATATATTGTGCCTGTAGATAAATGTATGAACAAAATGGAAATGTAGCTGTTTCATACAAAATATGTTAATAACATTTGGATAGATACACCATATTGACGTTTGCTGGTCTAAGGGCTTGTATGCAGCCCCACACATCATTTCAAATCCCGGCGGCAATGAAAGCCTTCTCAGTTCTCCATCACAAACAGAATCATTTATTTGAATACCCTTGATTTCAGAAGAACCAATGAATTAGCAGGTTTTGGGACTGGCATTGGAACAATACAGTTGTCCACGTAGTGTATGTTGTTAATAACCAATGCTCAGTATTTTAATCAATATCAAAAGTAGCATTTTGTGGTCTCCAAATTTTGACTGGCACTGTGCTCCAAGAATTACTTGGAATATCTTTACGTAACTTCCATTGTAAGCCAAGGAGGTTTTTACTTTCCTCTGACAGCTATGTTATGCACCATCCCATATCTCTGGTAGATCTCTTGTAAAAGCTCTGTTCTGACGGGTCTGTGGTCAAAACAGTGAGAAGATAAGCTGCCCACTTGATGCACGTCTGCTGTTTCCAAAGCTCCAATTACAGAATACTGAATTTCCATTGGCTAGGTGTAAGTCCAGCACTCCTTTCATCAGTGCCCAGACTTTGTAGGCTTTGTATCAACAGGCTGTTGTCACAATGCTTCCAGCTTCTCCAACAGCCATGTGATGATGACCAGCTGACAGGAGTTTGTTACCAGCCTTTTCAAATCAACTGCTCAAATTGCTCAGATTGTTTTTCCTGCTTTACAGGTGATGTTTGTTACTATTGTGAGCTCATTTGT
>CM067508.1:26471885-26704385 GCA_034509495.1 Acestrorhynchus altus
TTGGAGTAACTTTGTCTACTGTCTATGGAAGGCTTTCTACTAGATTTTAGAGCATTGCTGTGAGGATGTGAAGTAAAGGCTTGGAAATACCAATATGGTCCATATAATACTATGTACAGACAAAATACATACCAAAATACAAAATAGTTATTAAAAAAATACTAGAGTTATTCTGCCTATTGGTCATAGAACATTTCCATGTGGTTTACAGTGAGTAATCAAGCTTAAAAAGTCTAAATTAAAACTTCACTCATTTCCAACTGAATTAAATCCCAGTTTATAAGCCAAAGGAGCCTTTCAGAGCATGTTTACTGTTCATTCGATTACTGTTACATGTACATGCTCAACCTGCACGCTGACTGATCACTGAGAGGGGGTGTGGCTAATGACATCACAGAACAAATGTCCCGAGAAGGGATATTACTGATACATACATGAATAAAAATAATAAAAGACATTCAGTTGCTTTTTCACTTTATTTGGATCACTTTGGATCTAATATTTTGAAGAACCTATTATTATCCTTGAATCATTTCACCTTCAGCACAAAAACACTGTGGATGATCAATTACCCACAGAAGCTCTGTTTTTTCGTCTTGTAGAAAAAAACCCCACAAACAACTGTAGGTGCAAATACACTTTTTTTTTTTTTAAATCATTCAAATATCTAAATTCTGTTAATACTTACATCTCAAATAAAGACAAATTTAGGTAGTTTATGATCTCATGGAAATAGCAATATCTGACATTTGTGACTGTCTCCTATAAATACTTATTGTTTGGTGAATAAATGTACATCAAACATTGGCCTAGGCTTCTAAAAGGTTGAAGAGGCCTATACAGTACTGTGCACCAAAGCGCGTTATTTATCTCAGATTAACAGTTTAACAGTAAACAAAAGAAAAAGACTTTCTCATTCTGAAGAAAGTAGTTGATCTCTTGGGAGCTACTTTGAAGAAGAAAGCTTGGTTCCAGGTTTCTCCTGGATGCCCACAACCAGAGTGTTGTTGTGTTCAATTCCATTGCCAGCTCACCTCATTTAACATCATTAAGCACTGATCTACCAAAACAGGTATTGGATGAGAGCTATACTAGAATCCCATGAGGAGCGTGATGTGGTGTAAAACCACTCATTTTCATATGAACTAGTCTATTATTAGAGTAAATAACACTTATTGCCAAGATAAGTTTGTAATTCTAATTTTCACAGCTGCCTAAAACTTTTCAGGAAGCTGAATATGTATATGTTCTCCTCACTTTGGTTTTAAACACACTCTCTGCTGATCGTTTCATAGCAAAAGCATGTGGGAATACCATCGCTGGATGAGGAATGATGAGCGTGAGTGATGTTGCTTTGTCTCTGTGTGCACTGCAGCACTGAGGCTAAAACCCCGGTGTTACTCTTTCACAGATGAAACGTCGGAGGGTGAGGGTGCGTGGATTGATGCGGATGCTGGGTGTTTAGAAGCCCACATAATAAACGACTTGTGGAAAAGCCTTCAGGAGTAATGAGCTATTTAACAGTCGATGATATCTCAGGCATGACCTCTAGCACACTGCTGAAGTTGTGCGTGTGTGTTTGTGTGTGTGTGTGTGTGTGCGCGCGCGTGTGTGTGTGTGCGTGTGTGTGTGTGAGTGTGTATATATATATGTGTGTGGTGGTGCTTGAATTCTCATCTGGGCTTGTGTCAGGGGTTTCTGATTTACAGGGTCATTCCGAAACAAACGCACAAAAGGAAATGTGGAGCACTCTGCTTCTATCACTCTCAGCAAACCCAGGGAGACTCTTTCAATGTGAGAGACAGATGGCCGGCTTTACCTTTCAAAAGCTTAAGGTGATGCAAAAATACAGCCTCGAAGGCCATGTATTCTACATTTTTCCTGCTTGTTATATTTTTCTGCTGAGGTCCAGTCCTGATGTTTATATATGAAAAACAATGGAACTCATTTTTCCATCACCGCTTTATGACCTTTATGACTTTCAGTGAAACAGGTCATGCCTTTAAAGTCCTCTTTTACCTTGTTAATTAAGAGCATGTCCTGCTCAGGGTAAGCACAATTCATTATATTGTGTCATATAAAAGGCAACTTTTGTCTGTAATGCCTTTTGCCACCCTCTAAAACATGATATGGTTGCATTACATCTCAGTGTCTCAGTGGGTTAAATCCCAGCTTGCGTCACTGTCTGTGAGGAGTTTGGGTCACTCTCCCTGTGTCCGCATAGGTTTCCTCTGGCTACTCTGGTTTTCTCCTGCCTTCCAAAAATGCGCATGGTAGGTAAATTGACCATTACCCCCTGGGTGTGAGTGTGACTCTGACTGTGTGTGTGTGTGTGTGTCTGTGGTATTCCTGCCTTGCGCCTGATGACTCAAGATGTGCTCCGTGACCATATTCAGGAAGACGCGGCTAAGATAATAACTGACTGACTGAATATCACAGTATCACATCACCTGATGGATGGGATAATCCATTTCCAAATTTGTGCAGATATTTAATACTCCTTGATCCACTTTGTCATGTGTGTAATTGAAATATGTCATAGGAGGCATTACCACCAACAGTGGACAGCGCAGTGGGTGGTAATGATTGTGACTGTTGGCGTTGAGCTAGAAATGTCCATTTGAACAGATAATTGGCAGAAATCACATCCTCATTCAATGCAGGAGCTCCACACACAAATCACTGCAGTGTTATTTAGCTTCCATTAGACATGGCAACAGTTATGGGACACGATAACTAGTTCCTGATCGATACCTTTTGGAATGTTTAATGTAATTAACTATATGTTTAGTTCACATACAGCACTGTGGAAATGTTTTAAGCACCCTTTATAAATGAAAATGAAATTCTCCTTATCTAGCCAGAGAGTGTTCATTGCCTCAGTGAAACACTAATAGTAGAATAAACACAAATAACATTCCTACAGATAGTTATGGCTTCCCATCATTCTGTTCATTAAACCATCTACAAAGATCTCCTAGTCTAGTCTAGTCTAGTCGAGTATTATTTACAGGTGTCATCTAATACCTGGTTTGGAATTAAATCAGGTGTGCTGGTGATGAAATTGAACACATCCAGGTGCTGGCTGAGGATGTCCAGGAGAAATATATATAGGGAATATATAAGGCTTTATGTGAAAACAAACAAACAAACAAACAAATAAGAATCGATTTTCCATGATTTGCGTCTTTTAAGACTCTGTGAAAACCTCAGCCGAGGTGAATTCCCTCTCCCTTGCAACTCAATTGCAATGAGCTCAGTGGAGCATGAACAAACTGGTGAACAATGGATTCTTTTCCTGCTTATCAGCCTCTGTGCTGCGGACGTCTTACTTCCTTCGCCCTGCTGTTTTAGCACACAGGCTATAAGGACCTATCGGGTTTGGGCACCAGTGTGAGCTTTCACATCACATTTTTACAGCTGAGCAGCTGCAGCTTTACACTTGCGAAACGAGGAGATGCTACTGTATCACAAGGCTCTCTATCCATCACTCCCACTCACACAAACTTGAACACACGCAAATCACTTGCATAACTCAGAAATAGATGCAATGTGTGTATGTGTGTATGTGGGTGGGTGGGTGAGTGGGTTTGTGCATATGAGTGAGGCGACACACCTCTCAGGGGTAGACAAATTGTCTCTGAGCCAAAGCTTCTGGCCTAACAGAGCGAGACAAAGCCTTGGGAAATGGTTCTGTAATCAGCCAACACACTCACAAGCTCACAATAAGAGAAATGACAAATACACACACACACACACACACACACACACACACACACACACACACACACACACACACACACACACACAGTGTTATATCAGAGATCATTCACTCACTGTCCTCTCACATATATCCAAATAGCCCAATTTATTATTATTATATAGTCATTATAATTATTTATTTTATTTTATTTTTGAGAACGTGTCACACATCCAGGAGCTTTGATCCGCACTCAGGTCATTATCTGTGAGGAGTTCCACATGGGTTTCCTCCCGTCTCCTAGCAATACACATGATAGGTGAATTGGCCATTCTAAATTATACCTAGGTGTGTATGTGTGTGGTACCCTGCAGTGGATTGATGCCCTGTCCGGGGTCTATTCCTGCCTAGTACCTGGATCCAATGTGACCCTATTCAGGGTGAAGAAGATAAGATAATGACTGACTGAAAACAATAGTCACATTGAAGTACTACTAAAAGAACATGATTCTCTGGAGCAGATAAACATGGCGCCATGGCACCATCCTGCATCACTGAGCTGTGGAGCAGTGGAACTGTGTTCTCTGGAATGATGGTGCACCAGGTGAGGTAACGGCAGGTGGTTTTCATCCAATATCCTGATCTCTCTAATGCTCTTGTTGCAAACACATCCTCACAGTAATGGTCCAAAATCTAGTAGACAGCTGTTCTTTGTACAGTATCCAGCAAAGGAAGCATAGAGTAAACACACACACACACACACCCACACACACACACACACCCATATATACAAACCCCCTCAAAACAGAAATCAAAGTATCAAAAAAGCCCTCAGTAATGAGTAGCTCTACCATTCTTGTTGATCACTTCAAACACTCGGTTAGGCAGGCTTGATACAAGTATTTCCAAGAGGCTAGTGGGAATGTTGCTCCAAGTGTTGAAGTTGGTATCACGAAGGGCCTCCACTGTCTGGAACTCTTGAAAACTTCCCTTGCCATCCATCCCCAAATGTCCTCAATCAGAATAAAGTCAGGGGAACATGCAGGATGGTTCAAAAAAGTGACGTTATTTTCTTGGAAGAAGTCCTTTGTCAGGTGGGCATTGTGAACTGCAGCATTGTCCTGTTGAAAAACCCAGCCATTACCACAGATATGTGGGCCCTTAGTCATGAGGAATGCCAGCTGCAACATCTCCACATAGCCAGCTGCTGTTGGACGCCCCTGCACAACCTGAAGCTCCATTGTTCCATTGAAGGAAAGCGCACCCCAAATTATGATGGCACCCCCTCCCTGTGCCGCATAGAAAACATCTCAGGTGGGATTCCCTTTTCATGCCCGCAACGTTGGAAGCCATCAGGCCTGTCAAGGTTACATTTTTTCTCGTTAGGGAATAAAATTCTCTTCTCCTTTCAATGTCCCATGTTTGTTGCTCCCTTGCAAAGTCCAAACTGGCAATTTGGTGTTGAAGGACACTTGGCCTTTGAAGACGTTTTGTGGTTCTTACGCCCTTGTCTTGCAGATGCCATCTGATCCTGTGGCTCAGTGCTGGTGACATTTTTCTGGGTCTACCACTTGACTTTCTTGTTCAATAATCATTTGGATCTTTAACAAAATGTAAAATGGCGGTCTTACTGTGTCCAACCTCAGCAGAGATGGCACGTTGTGAGAAGCATTGCTTATGCAGCACAACAATCCTGCCACATTCCATCAGGAGGTGACATGGAATCCAAAATTTTGGATTCTTATAACAGCTGATGAACAGCCTATCACAGTCAAATTGCTATTTTCAGTTAATTACCTCCATAAAATCTTTTGTCTCCCATTTCTTCTTTTAGCATTGTGAAGCTCTACTTTCTCTCTAACCTTCTTAAGATCCAATAATTTTTTTATTGGTCCTAAGATTTTGATCAGGAGTATGTATATATATATATATATATATATATATATATATATATATATATATATATATATATATATATATCCCATGCTTTTCAGGTGCATTTTGTTCCATACACAAAGTAAATTCTAAGACAAACAAAGAATACAGACACTCTAAGTCTCTCTCTGTCTCTCTCTCACACACACTGAAATCCTAAACGCAGAATGATATTACGGTAGTGCTGCTCTCACAGACGAGTAACCTCCCTATTTTCTCTATCTCCCGACAATAAAAACACATCTTGTGTGTTGTCTCAACTTATCAGCATTTTATACCAGCACTTCCCAAGGAAATGTGCTGTTATGCATGAAGACAAGCTCATCTTTGAGAAACAAGCTAGCATGAGATTATCATCATGCCGCTCTGGGTCCAAATACCCTGCTTTCAGATTCAGATGCGCTACTGAGCTGTTTGTAAAATCATTTGCTACTCACTGATGGAATCTCTTAGGTTGTGGCAGAAGCGGCGAAGCTATAAAATGCACGCCATGCAGTCTGCGGCGACGGGTTCATTTTTATGTAGCTGGAATGTACAGGAAGGCGATTTATACAGATGATACCGGGTTCCAACTGACTGTGACTTTAATTCGAATTTTAAGGCAACCTGTCCCAGTAGGAACAATGATATATGGACATACACAGGCACAATGCAACTTTACAGTAACTCAAGTGATTGGTGTATTATAGTCTCAGCTAAACCAGAGTCACACGGTTGTATTCTGAGCAGTGGAAAGAGAGGGCCAATACCTTTCATTCTTTCTCGGCAGCAATACAATACCACAGCTTTTGAGTAATGAGAGTGAAATTTCTGGAGAGAAGTACCCGATTTTTCTTAAATTTCCGTATTTCTGAGAACTGATTGAAGTAACATATTCCTCTGTTTTTTCGTGCCATCTTCAAACATGAAGATGCCCGCTTGACAACATATGATAAATATAATTTTCTTTGCAATAGTGAGATCATAGGTCACCCTCACGTGCTGCGAGTTATAAGATGAAATGTGGTGTCCGTGTGGTGAAACAGCTCATTAATGCCAATATCCTAGAACATGGAACTTGATTCAAATATCAGTGCTGTCATGCAAAAACCTTGTATCTCTGACCCAAAGTTACATTAATGAAGCCGCAGCCCCGCAAACAGTAGCCCTACCTTTTATGGGCGCACACTCCAGAAAGTTATTCCAAAGGACAATGGTCATTCACATACTGCTGCCATCTGAAGAGCTTTCCTTGAAGACACACACTATGCCATGGTCAGTCCCATCACCATTGAGAATGTAATGAAGATGTAATGAACATGTACTGCAAAATCTGCAGAAATGGAGTGAGAAGCAACTGGACAGTGAGAGACACTACTTCTGTATGTGTAGCTCTAATACTGCCCATATCAGTGTAAATGTTTTTATTTCATTTATTGTTTCAAGGAATCTTTATCTTCATTATGAATAGAATTGCAATCTGACACTTCCAACTGGGTGCAACTAGTTAGATATCGACTAGCTTCTGGAGCAATGCCGTGACAAGAGTGCCAAGGGTTTTGGATGATTACCGTCCCATCTCACCTGGAGCACCATCATCCCAGAGAACACAGATCCACTGCTCCAGCACCATCACCAACCCCCAACTCATCCCAAAAGTATTTACAAAATCCTGAGGATACAACTAAAGCTATAATCATATCTGCTGGTTTGGCTGCGAGTTGAATCAGTGCCAGCTGTAAAGCAGTGTTTCACTCATATAACAGTAACAGACTGCAGTAATAGAGAGGGCCTGGCTCACACACTGGATCATACCGTCTATGTGGAAAGTCTCACCAAACCAACCCACCTCCTTCTGTACACACACAGCGCTCTACTCCATTAGCCTCCTCTCAAGGTCATTAGTGCCTCGTTAAAAAGACATTATGCAAATTGATATCTTATCTATATGGGATACATGATAATTAGGGCCTATCATAAATAAGCTGCCAGACATTTGCTCATATTCTGAAATGTAATGAATGTGGATTCACACACACTCGCTGGCTTCAATGCGCTTCCTTTCATGCCTCCATATGTACTGGACACACACACACACACACACACACACACACACACACACACACACACAGGAAGACCTTGTGGTAAAAGTCATGTATACTTTTTGCTGGCCTAGTGAAAGGCGCAGTGGAAAGGTGACTTGCTGGCGTTTCTGCTTGACTGGTGGAATTTCTCGCTGCCCTGGAAGCCAGGTCCGGATGTGACCCTGCAAAACCCCAGAACTGCACACAATTCTTTTTCTATTTGACATTAGCTATGATAGCTCTCCCCTGAGAAAAGCCCACAGCCGAAGAATAGTAGAGTGCAGTTATTCAAGCGTCAGTTTGGGCTTGTTTGTTTGTGTGTGTGTGTGTGTGTGTGTGTGTGTGTGTGTGTGTCTGTGTGTGTGTAAGCACTATTGTTACTGTGTTTCCCTGATTCTTGCACTGTGAGACTGTTTTCTATCATCGTCTCTGCAAATGTATGTGTGTGTGTGTGTGTGTGTGTGTGTGTGTGTGTGTGTGTGTGTGTGTGTAAGCACTATTGTTACTGTGTTTCCCTGATTCTTGCACCGTGAGACTGTTTTCTATCATCGTCTCTGTAAATGTATATGTGTGTGTATGGGTGTATGAGACATATGTGGAATGCTATAGTGTGTAGTGTGCACACTCTCTTATATCCACCTCACTGCAAAATAACCTCACTGCTGGTATAGTGAGAAGACACCACAGCTCCTCAAAACACCCTCGGCAGTGTGCTGCAAATATCCCTAGCAGCAGGAATGAAGCATACTCAGAAACACACATAAACACACCCACACGCACACTTTGCGAATGAATACGGTGCTACAACACTAAAATAAAGTACTCAACATTCACACATTCTCAAAAGGGCAGATTCTCACCAGGAACCCATGCAAATCACATTTAGGAGCCCCTGCAGTCACTGAATAGAGGGGAACAAATTATTGGTGGAGACAATTCGGTGGATATTGTTGGGGACGTGTCAATCAGTCCATGCTAATTTTATGCCCATAGATCTAATTATTGGTGAGGAAAATTCAAGAATCACTGGACATTAATGTTGGCTGACAAAGCCAAAAATGGACCAACCCCTCTGTACTTGATGGCACTGGTCAAAACCCCAACTGTGTCAAGAGACTTTGAGGATCAAATACTGCTTTCCTTTACTCACCATCCCTCAACATACATGAAAGACAAACATCTAAATTGTCTTCTGTTCTGGAACCAAAGTGGTGGAAAGGGGTGTGAACAGCAGAGTCACTTGCTCTCTCCAAATGCAGCGAGACCATCTCTTTCAAGAGCATTTCACTCATTAAAGGCTTATAATTATGCTATGTCTTGTGTTATAAAGTGTAAAATGTTGAGCACTGGATATTGCATCTGCCAAATACCATGAATGTGAGTGTAAATACTGGTTTACAACTGGCTGTGGGAAGAAGGTCATGTCACTTACAACTGTCAGCGGTTTACATATTAGATCGGCAGCAGTTTATCTTTGTTTCTTCATGTGGCAGCTATAAGATATAAGTGGTGTAACTTGGACTGCTTTTTGACTGAGATATAAAGAAGCGCCGCTATCAAACAACAGAAAGACAAATCCTTCTTAACTTTCAGTGGAAGTTAATGTAAAAAAAAAACAACTTATTCCAAGGCATTTTGGAATAGGTTTTGGAATTTTGACATTTCCATTGATCCATTTATCATGGAATTTGGATAGAAGGTAAAGATCAACTCCCAGAGTTGTATTATGTTGAAAAATGAGGAGAGGCAAAATATGGTGAAAGCAGCAACTCAGAAAGCGCCCTAAAACAAAAACAGACTATTTCATTCTATGATGTACTGAGGTTGGAAAATGGCCATGTAGAAATGAATTATGGCTGATTTTGGTACAGAAACCTCATAAAACATCATAAGAGGATCTCGGGGGACATATGAAAGCAAGAAAAATGCAGGATTTGAGCCACACTGGGGTGCAGTAAACAATAAACAATCAAGCTTCCTCCACACACACAGGCACATATTAAGTGTGTATACTATGAATACTAAGCATATATCCTTACACACACACACACACACACACACACACACACACACACACACACACACACACACACGCACAAGGGGGGGAGGATAAACAAATAAACAAGCAAATCACCCACCCCACCCTTTCACCCCCCATTTATCCAGTGAGATACGAGGGACACACACTTCACATGTGCTCTTATATCAAGCTTTTCTTTCCCTCACACTACCTCGCATATGTTTTCTCATGCAGTTTCAGGCACAAAGAAGGCCTCGGGGCACTGAGCGTGTTTATGGTGGTGTGGGCGCGGCAGGGTGTGCTGGGACCACGGGGGCTGTTCTATACAATGTGTTCTCCTAATGGAGAACCTGCAGAAGCAGCATGAAGACAGGAGGCTCTCGCTGCTTTACAAATGACTTCTAATCCTCACAGTCAGGCCAAGCTGCAGCAGTTGCACAGAAATGGGCACGAACATTAGCATGGAGGTATGGGGTCTTTGTGTTCGAACACACAGTGGAGCGCACCACATCATCCAACATCCAGATGTGTACATATAAACAGCGATTTCTGCTGCGAGACGAGCTTTTCCTCATCCTCAGGTTACCCACCAAGCCCCTCTGCAATAAGCTGAACAGCCTGTCAGGAGATCTTGGTGAGTAAGCAAATGTCTGCTGGGAGAGATGCTAAAGATAACAGCTTCCTCTGTCAGAACACCTCTCTTGTGCAACAGATGGGTTTGAGGGCAGCCATTAGGATATTAGTCTAGGTCATTGAAATTCCACAGAGGTCCTGTGAGCAGCTCTTTGCCTATTAAAGCAGTAAACCACATTTGAAGATGCATGAAGAAGAGTGGCAGCTGAAGGTGCATGAGGAAGAGTGGCAGCTAAAGATGCACGAGGAAGAGTGGGAGATACTGATAATGTCTGAGATGGGGAAGGAATGAGGAGCACCTCCTCCCACCCTCTTCTCCTCTGTCAACATCCCTTTCACTCACTCACTGGGTCTGTTGTTGCACTTCCCATTTATAAACATAGAAGTATTGGGGGGTTAATATACACACAAACCCTACATGGGGCTCATAAAAGACACTGCTAGATTTACTGTGACAGTAACCACAAGTATTATCCCAGTGAAGTCTTCATAAACATGGATTAACAGAATGCTTTATTGTAAAATGTGTAGCATGTGGCCCTACTGCCTGTTTCACTCATTTGTATGAACTGTGTTTCAGGACACAACACAGTCACGCAAAAATACCAAATGAAGCATGTATGTATCATGTATGATGATATTGAAATATATTACCATGATCTCTGGTACTACTACCAAAAACACCTTCACTCCACTACTACTTCTTCTACTACTGCTAACTGCTGCTTATGTTAACATGATCTCTGATATTACATCTACTACTGCTAACATCATACACACACACACACACACACACACACACACACACACACACACACACACACACACACACACACACACACACACATATATATTAGTGGTGGTATTATTATTATTATTAGTAGTAGTATACTACTATATATACAGTATATTATAGTATATATAGTATATAGTATATAGAATAGTAATAGTAGTAAGATGAGTAATAGTGGTTGTAGTGGTAGTAAGACTACTACTACTAGTAGTAATAGTAGTAAAGATGGAAGTAATAGTAGTAGAGGTGGTGGCAGTAGTAGCGATAACAAGGGTAAAAGTGGTGGTGGTAGTAACAGTAGAAAGGTTGTGTGTGCATTTGCACATCTGTGTCAGCAATAGTGCAACTTAGCCAAACACACTCAATAGAAAGGGTGTCGACAAACATTAGTGTGCATATAGTGTATTTACAGCATTTTTTTTGCATATAGGCCTAGACCTGGAGTAAAGAGCACACTAACTTTAAAATGGAAAAGACAACTAGAAACTTATACATAACATACACAAATTATATTTACTTCCTCTAAAAGTGGCAGAAAAGAGACAGCATGGCTGTGATATGTCTTGTGTTTGGACAATCCGCTCCCAGCAATTATTACACAAAGAAAAGATAATGAAAATGGGTTTTAATATATTTGGTATTTTGATGTAATTGTGTTTTGCAACTAAAGCCACAAACAGAATGAACTGTTCATACAGAATAAATGAGTGCCGTTATAATTCACTATAACATCCCAGAATCAGCTGCATCACTACAGGTTGTGCGCTGCATTATTAATGTGAATGAAATGTGCATTTGGTCAGTTCCAAGGTCAGCGTGCAGAGATAGACAGGTTGACAGAACAGGCACGTAGAGTAATCAGGCAGCCCTGGCTTGTCCTCTTGGTCTGCTGGACATCCCTCTTGCATCCAGAACTGCTGTCTCAGTGCCAGACAAATTGCCACTGTCACTTCAGCACATGCTGTTTCATATGGGCAGAAAGAGTCGTACAAAGGAAATAAACGTGATGGACAGGCAGGAAAATATAAACGCAGCGAGATGGCCCATCAATCAGCAGACCACTCGGCTTTAGAGGGATCCAGAGTCCGAACGCAGGAACGCCTGTCTATTAACTCCTCGTTAAAGTTTGCACTGTCACACACTGTCCATCCATCTCACTCTGATCTCTGGCCTCCTGACAGGCTTCATGCACACATCCGTCACTGCTGACACACACACACACACACACACACACACACACACACACACACACACACACACACACACACACACACAAACACAGGTGGACTCCATGATGTGATGCTGTACAAAAGAAAAAACACCTTCTTGTTTGTACACTCACTGTCCATTGTATCAGCTCCTCTTACCATACAGGAGCACAAAATTACTGACTGTAGTCCATCTGTTTCTCTGCATACTGTGTGAGCCCACTTTGACTTCTTCAAAGACCCCACAGGACCACCACAGAAGAGGTACAAAATGGACAGTGTAGAAACACAGTGTTACAGCTGATCAGTGTAAATTGGTCTAACAGATGGACTAATAGAAATGCTCCAATTAATAGTTAGTATTGAGTGAATTCTTCATTCAAATATTTGTTTGAGCAAGTTATTATATTATAGCTCAGACGGAGGCTGCATGTAGAGCTGAAATTTAGTGACAGGCAGTCTGTGGCCCAGTTGTCAGAAAAACTGTCTAATCCGTCAGCTGCTATTCCTCTAACATGCATTCAGCAAAATGTGCTAATGAAATGCAACATTTGCCCACTATGAATTTCACATCATAAGCTTGTCTTTTTCCAAAAGAAGTGAACACACTTAAAACTGCACCAACTAGACATGTGAATGGCATAAAACATGGCCTGTTACCTACAATAAGTTGATTTAGCTGCAGTTTTGTCTGCCATACTTAAAGGACATCTCTCAATGCCACACCATCAGGAAACTGACACAACATTACAACAGGTTCAAAACATGGAAAAACACCCTAGTGGACTGAGTGTAATATATAATCAGCCACTCGTCTAATACCTAGACACTCCTCCTCCCTCCTTTCAATGCATGTGCCTATGGTTCCCATGGGAGAGCTGTCCATTCACACGATCCACAAACAGCTATGCTTGTACGTCCGTTTCATGTATGATATCCTGCATTCTGATTTGTGATGCAAACGCTACATCAGGCACATCTGTGCACGTCTCTTCAGGAGGGCACCTTTTATGTTGCTTTTAACTCACTCAGTGTGTTCTCTAATAGAGCACAGGCAAAATAACCAGAGACGAACTGTTTAAATGACTGTTTAAACCGTCTGTGTCAGAGGTCTGTTGTGTTCTGTGTGGCATCAAGAAATAACAAAAATGTGAGGGAAAGGGTTTAGAATGTATTTTTCCTGTGATAGTTGAACAATGAGAGTTCAGTACATGGGTGGCTTCAGACAAAAAGGTGCTGTCTTCAGAACTGTGTTCCAGATCCAGATGTAAACATCTGGAGATAAAAGCTGAAATGTTGATCTTTTGTCTCCTACTCATATTTTAATGCCATCTTTTCATTCCACAGCAAAAATAAAGGAATTGGCCGCAATGTTCCAATGACCTGAAATTGCAGCAGAAGTTCTGTTTAATTCAATGAGGAATAATAAAGCAAACTATGTGATCATTTTACAATCACCAGTGATGAGGACTAACTGACTTTTAAAGTTTAACACTTCTTTGTGAGAGAGGAAGAAATACATTAACAGGTCCTGAAGGGCTTCTACACTTTAGAGCAACACAGTGACGGAAAGCCTCGCTCTCGGATTCTGGCTTGGAGTAGAGATCTGTGTCAGCGTGATCTGTAAAGTAGAAGATCAAGCCCGTTCCCCATGCATTTCATTAAGCGGAGAGGGGGAACATCTTACTTTCTCTGCCTGCTCCTCAAAGCTGCCCTTCAAGAGAGAGGCAATTTAGCCACACGTGGCACAGTGCAAGATTTTTCAGAAAACCCTTTTCCAGAAGACACTCCCGGAAGCAACGATGTGACGAGCTGAGCAAAGTTTGCAGAACCACAGAGGATTATGGAGCATGTGTGTAGTCAAGTATTCAGTCAATTACTGTAAGCTTAAGCAAAGAGTCAAAGCATCAAACTCATTAAATCATCGGAGGGTGGTATCAGACCCAAATGTAAACACACAAACATTCAGATGAACAGATATACAAACACGCCGGTACCCTCGCCCGCATCCTCACGTGACCACACCATCACACAAACACACACTCACACCTCTTTAACAGTCTTTTCATATGCTTTGTGTGAGAGCTCACCAGCTGAATCCCAAACTGTAGAATTGAGGTAATAGAAAGCGTAGCATGCAATTAATTTCCATAAATTATCATGCCTCAGCAAGGCAACACATAAAATCAAATTTATTATCATAATACAGCACAAAAAACTGCTCTTTGCATCAGTTGAAAATCATAACCCTGTAATTAACACAGAGAAAAGCAATTTATCCCTGCTTTACTGAGGCCATGCCACTCTAGCTCATTCCTCTTGGCACCTTTCGGATTGTTTTAATTATCTCGGCACATCACGGTCTCCTCCTCTCTCAGCTCTACACTCTGGTGGACTGTGTAGTAAAGAGCACTAGTCTACAAGTAGAGCTTGTTACTTCTGAAAGACACAAGACACTTCAAAACGTTCCGCTGAGCTGTGGAAGTTAGTTTAAGGTTAATTTGATGTAATTGAAATTAAATTAATTTACTAAAAATAACATCCAGATAGAACTTCTGCAAAACTCGTTCAGTTCTGTCTCAGGCAGATGTGAAAATCCTCACAGGTGTGTTCTTTTAGACAGTGGATTAGACGAGGTGTCTTAGCACAAGAGGGCATAAAGTGCTGACCTATAAAAAGGGGTAGTGTACTTCTTGGTCAGTGATCACTGGGTGATAGACGTGCCTCCATGATGCACTCTGATTATTTTGTCCAGCTGACAGAAATCATTGGGCTGAGAGAAGAAGGATGGCAATTTGCCATCATCTAAGCCATACTGACCAAGTCACTGTCATCTTCATTTAGAGTGTTGGCACCACTATAGAATGGAGCATTTTGTATGCAGCCGGATGCTGCTACGGCTCAGAGGGCAGAGCTTTCCGCCGACGTCATGGCTCAGAGGGCTGAGCTTCCCGCTGACATCGCGGCTCAGAGGGCGGAGTCCGACTCACAGAACTCCTAGGAACTTTGCCAGTTCTGAGTCTAAGCCTAAGCCAATGTATCAGCCTATGTCCCAGTCCAGGTCTCTGTTACCCAAGTCTGTTCCTGTTCTTGTGCCTGTAACTGTACCAGTGTTAGTTCCTGTATCTGTTCTTGTCCCCATTCCTGTATTCGGTTTTTTCATCCCAGTCCCTGTCACAGTCTTTGTGTCTGTCCCTGTAAGTGTATTTGTTCTTGTTCCTGTGCCGAGTCTGGTTCATGTCTAGTCCTGCCTGTCTTGTTTTGTTCCTGGTCCCTCTCCTGAATCAGCCCTGAGTATTGTTGGTTTACGTGCCCCGGAGTTGTGCGTCAGGAGAGGGGCCAACTCTCACGTATGGAGTCTTCTCTCGTGTTACCCGTTATGCTGCCTCTAGAGTTATCTGTTATGTTAACTGCCTCATGTATTTCTGTCTTACGTTAATAAAACCCCAGCGAGTACTTCCGCTCCAACCTTCGTTTGTTCGGTATCCCGCGAACGTTACAATGTGTAAGTGTAAATGTAGGTACAGAAGGTACAAGTACAAAAATAACTTTCAGTGAAAATCAATGGACATTCTGCCATAATGTAATGAATGTTATAAAGTGAAAAACAGCAAAAATGGAGGTAGAAGGTTTTTTCAACCTTACAAATATAAAATATACAAATATATATGTATGTTTGTATGTATAAGGACGTTTGAAGCTCTGCAATTAAAGTAACAGTTATTAATAGTTGTAATAATTCTTGATTTAAGTAGCAGTAAAGATTTTTCACTGTGAAACAGCTGTAAAGACCACCAGTCCATTTAACAGCACTGTAGTTAAAGCTGCTTCACATGACGTTGTGGTATAGAGTGCTGATTAATACTGCATTATTCGTATTACAGTGATCAGAAAAACATAGACATTATGAAAAGTTGATATGGCATTTAGATTCAAATGGGCCCAAGCATGTAAAATTGTATTTTCATTGGCTGAGATGACTAATGAAAGTTATATGGAATGGACAAACCACGGATCTCAAACCAAAAGAGAGTTAAAAAAGGGCTGGTTCCAAAACTTCAAAAACTGTTGCATAACAGCCTTAACTCAATATATTAACAACCCCGACATTTATTTAAACCCAGAAAAAAGCTGTAGTCAAAGTTGGTGAAACAGTAAAATGTGGCAGTAAATTCAGAAGAATATGATGTTGATAGTGAAGAGCAGATCATCAACTCTAAAACGAAACTCTTCTAGTTATGGGAATACTGGTTGCTACGTGAACTAGCTTTCCAGTGCCGGTGTAATTACAGATAGTGATAGGCTAGTAAAATTGCAACTGAGCGTTTTACCCCAGCCAAAATCACATCTATCATTATATCACATCATACATCACAAAACATAAGATACTCAATAAATGCATTTGTTTGGCACCTTTAAGGAAAGGTACATTCTTGTGCAAGTAACTATGTGAGGTAACTATGCCCTGTGCCAAGCAATGGTTAGAGGGATATTAGGCCCACCGTCTTTGGTGCAATGGAGCTG
Source organism: Acestrorhynchus altus (assembly GCA_034509495.1). Classification (NCBI taxonomy): domain Eukaryota; kingdom Metazoa; phylum Chordata; class Actinopteri; order Characiformes; family Acestrorhynchidae; genus Acestrorhynchus; species Acestrorhynchus altus. The sequence goes on from CM067508.1 coordinate 26,488,762, forward strand.
TGACACTGCATTCTCAAGAGTGATAGAGCTCCATCCAATATCTTTGAAATGAGTTTGAGAGGCATTTGTAATCCAGATCTAATCATCCAACATCAGTACAAGACCTCACAAATGTTCTTGTGGACGAATCTGGTCGATCCTCACATCTAGTCTAAAGGGTTCTCAGGAGAGTAGAAGCTATACAAAGTCTGCATTTATTCCCTTGATTTCAGGAGAAACCTTGGATGAGCAGGTGTCTAAAACCTTCAGTGCAAATACAGTGAAAGTAATAGTAAGTGAAGGCTAACACTTACATTACCTGGACCAGGCTTTGCACTGGGGTTCTCTAAAAAAGAGCCTAATAAGAAAAGATTTCTCATTTGGACACATCTCAAACAGAAAGTCTAAGATATTTTGTTATATTTCAGGAGAGAATCCTCAAGTCAGCAAGTTTAGTCATCAAGTCAAGCAATGTGACTTGAGGCACCCACTTCTAGTGAGGCATATGGAGTCGGGCAAGCAAACTGCTGCTGTTCTGCTGACACTCTGGAAAAGCATTCGGTAATAATGCAGACACCCAAGGCTAAAACACACCATAAGGTAGGTAAGCAAATGAGTAAAAATAGATATATCTATCAGTATCCGGTACCCACCCTAAGCCTTATTTCCTCTACTGTACACTTTTTAATTACATTTCACATTCACCATTCATATTATTAAAAACATTTACCACATACTTCCACTGACTGTCAGCTTTACGGGTTCCACACAGAGATGTACAGCTACACCAGGCATACACAGTGCATTTAAACCTGATTTTATGCCCAATTTGCACACAGACAACTGAATTTCCAGTTGGCCTGCATTTTGCTTTGCCTGGCTGATGTCTGACGTGCAGTGTGAGAGGGGAAGTGACCAGAACTTAATTGTCCAAATGAGCTGTGAGTGAGCGGTCAAACAATCTGACATGTCTGAAATTTAGTCGCTGGTCTCAGTTTGAGCAGTCTTGACATCACACCTAGTTTTCTCAAAATTCATGTCACATCTACTGCATGAAATAATAAATAAGTAATAGTGGTGAGGGAACATGTTATTTGGTTTGGGTTAGTGGAGCTTTGGCAACATCATACCTGTACAATCTTTCGTCAACCTGCCATCACAGACAGACATAAAAATCATTGGCAAGACATAGTTTCACTCAGCTGTGTAGCTTTTTACACTCGGTGTCAAAGCGGATTTCTCTCTGTGTTGCCCCCCAGCCCCCGCCCCCTCTCTCTCTGCGTGTGTTTGGGAGACAGCACAAGGTTAAGGCTGTGTTTCGTGTGCAGTGTAAGCACCCTTGTTGCAGCATGTCAGTTGTACCAACTACTTTTGTGCAGTGTGAGCAGATAAATTGCAGGCATTGTCCAAACACAACAAATGATTCAAATGTGCAGTGTGAGGTACCACCAATGCACCAGATTTCCAAGATTACAAAAATGTAGCTTTAAACTGTAGCCCAACCATTCTGCACAGTCTCTCAGTCACCCTCTACTCCATTTTTCAAGAATCACTGCTTAAAGAACAGACAGGTTGATTATGCATTCACTGTAGGGATGCATTATAAACTAGAACAGTGCATTTCTTGAAAACCAGTATTGGTTCTCACTTCCAGAGGTCACTAAGTTGTTGTTGTTGTTATTGCTGTGAAAGCAGGTTGCTAGGGTGGTCCAGGTAGCTGATATAACAGTTGCTATGGTTTTTCGAGTAGTTGCTGTGGTGTTACTAGGTGGCTGTTTTGGTCTCTCAGACTGTTACATAAAGATACTTGTTCTAGTCTTGCTCGGGAGTTGCTATTGTGTTTCTTGATAGTTCCTTTGGCATCCAAGGTGGTTACTATGGTGTTGCTAATGGTTGCTCTGGGTTGGTCAGTGGTTACTGTAGTATCCTAGCTGGCGGCTATGGTGTAGCAGGGTGGTGCACGGTGGTGATTTCAGGTAGTTGCTGTGGTATGGTTGCTGTGTTATTTCAGGTAATTGCTTGTTTAGTGCTGCTTAGTCATTGATGGGCAGTTGCTAATTTGTTGTTAGGCAGTTGTTATGGTAACCCAAGTCATGGCAATAGTACTGCATTAGTTGCTTAGCAGTTGCTATGGGGTTGTCTAGTGGTTGCAATGGTACTCAATGTGGCTGTTATGATGTACCTTAATGGTTGCAGTGTGTCACTATGGTGTATCTTGGTGGTTGCTAAAGTATCCCAGGTGGTTTTCCATGGCATTTTATGTAATTACTTGCTTGTGGCTGCTTAGTAGTTACTGAGCTGTTGCTAAGGTGTTGCTAGGCAGTTGCTATGGTAACCAGGGTCATTGGTATGGAAAACCAAAGCAGTTGCAGGGATAACCTTATGTGGATGGTATACCCCTGTAGTTGGTAACCCTGTGTTTAGGTTTGTTTTTCAGTTAATCTCTTTAAAAGTTAAAGAGCAGTCTGACTGTCCAGTGCCTATATACTGGAAAAGTCAAGCGTATCTACCTTTTAGATACTCTAGTCCCATCTCTTTATTCCAGTGCTGTCAAACTGTGCTGGATCCCAAAGTGATGACTTTGACCACTACATGATTTTCTTTCTCTACACTTTCGTCTTTTCTTCCCTCAAAGCAGAAGAACAGGTTGTTTCTTTATTGCTCGCATATTCTTCAGTTCCTGGAAGTACTAAAGCTTGCTTTGTTGCTGGCATTGAGCTGTGTAAGAACTGAGCCTCCATTCATTAAAGACCACCAGAGTGGTGCATTATTGAAGAGGGCAATGTGTCCTTAAGGCATGGATGCCAGTGAACCTATGGAGATGCATTATACACACTCCCACCCGAACATATAAAGGACGTAAAAAAGCCCAGTTCTCTCATATCTGTACTGCTATATACCAGCAGTCAATACATTATTTTAAAGAATGGTCAAATAATTGGAAAAATAATGTTGAACAGGTTGAAACAAAACAAAACACAACAAAACAAAACAACAAAAGAAATGTGGCAAAAAATGTAGGGATACATGGTGATCTAATTGAATACACACACACATTGTTGTTGGCCTGCTACACTAAAATGTGTTTATTCATGCTTGTGCTCGCTATAAAGCTAATCCAAATGAATTCACCCCCAGTTATTACATATTACCGAAGTTTATGTATCAGCATTAATAGATACATGTATGAAAAATATTGTTTATTATCATATTTCCATTTGGCTTGGTTGATTGGGCAATACAATTGGATATCGGCATGTACAGCTTAGGCGATAGGGTGATGTACTCAGTTGTCAGCATATACCTTCAAGACCTAACCAATAGGGAGATGAAATTGGAGTGCATACATGAAGTTTGCATACTTCTATTAGGTTTGGGCAAGAGGGGGATGCAAATGGATATCAATATATTCCAATTAGACCTGTGTGAGAGGGCAGTATAATCAGATATTTTTATATTCCCATTAAGTGTGGGCAACAGGGCAGTATAATCAGATATTTATTCCAATTAGGCCAAAGAGATGGCAGTGTAATCAGATATTGCCATATTCCCAGTAGGCCTGGTCAACAGGGCAGTGTAATCAGATACTGTGATATTTCCATTAGGTCTGGGTGACAGGGCAATGTAATCAGATACTGTGATATTCCTAGTAGGCCAAGGTGACAGTGTAGTGTAATCAGATTCTGCTATATTCCCTTCATGCCTGGGCAATAGGGCTATACATTCAGATACTGCCATTAGACCTAGATTATAGGGTGATAATCAAAACATATTGGCATATTTTCATTTGGTCTGACTGGTAGGGAGAAGTAACCAGATATCAGCATATTCCCATTTGGTCTGCATGATACAGTCATGTAATCAGATGGCATATTCAGCATTTTCCCACTAGAGCTTGCCAATAGGGTAATGTAATCAGATAATGGTGACGATTAACAAGTAATCCAGTGACAATGCTTTAAAGGTCACTATTTTGAAACAAATTATTAAAATAGTACATGTGTATAACATTAAAGTACTACAGTTTGTATAATGTAAAATAGTACAGGGTGTAAAATGTAACAGTGATATGGGGTGTATAACATTAAAGTACTACAGTGTGTATAATGTAAAATGGTACAGGGTGTAAAATGTAAAAGTGATATGGGGTGTATAATGTTAAAGTAATACAGGGTGTATAATATAAAGGTATTACAAGGAATCTAATATAAAATTAGTACAGGGCATATAATGTTAAAGTTACATGACATTTTCTAGGTTTCATAACTCATAGGCACTTATAAATATGATACACACATACAACATCATAACAAACTACAAGGCAACGGGATGAATTATCAACAAGTAATCCAGCTCAGAAAATAGCTAAAATCCACTTGTATCCAATTGAATTGAATCCCAGTTTAAATACCAAAGGAGGTTACTGTGCATGTTTACTGCTCTGTCCATGTGAACATGCTCAACCTGCATGCAGACTCAGATATAGAGGAAAATGAGAAGGAAGGGGATGCTTGCTATCTTTCTTTGCTCACACAGTGTTCAGATTTCAGCCCTTCAAGCAACAATGCTGAGTATTAATGTGGACAGTATGAAAACAAGTGATATAAACTCACATTAACATTATTGCAGCTCTTGAACATAGTGCCTAGAATTTGATTACACATGTTGGGGAAACTCATCATTGAAATTCAAAAGATGTGGAGTTCCATGAGCACATCAAGAGGGACCTTCCACCAGGAGCTAATGAACATGCAGTTGAAGCAGGAAGCGGAATACATGGAGGACTAAGAGACTTATCATAAAGGTCAAGAAGGGAAGGAGCGAGAAGAGAGTGATTTTAATATCAAACGAGATTTCAACATGTTCTGAATTTCATTACTTTGATAACTCCCACCATTAGCAGAGAACTGCTTGTGCACCCGGAGAAGCTGCCAACGGACAATCCAACATCAGGGGAATAAAAAGAGGAACACCTTCATTGTGTCTCATTACCTCTCACAGGTCTGTTTAAATATCGACCACAGTGTGTTGATGGGTGAATTCAGTTGCAAGAGAAGAGCCCTTTTACAATTACTTACAGGAGGATGTCTGTGGACTACATCAGGGATGAACACCCCCCGCCCCCAACACACACACACACACACACACACACACACACGCACACACACACACAAACACACACACACACACACACACAAAGGACAACTGGGTAACCAATATCAGGATCATCAGGCCATACGTCACACTTTCCAAAACTCGGGTTTGCAACGAATGTTTTGACACCTTCAGAGGTCCTCAATGCGTCAGATATTTTGTTGACGTGAGAAGGACATGCACAGTAAATTTTAATGTTATGGCTGATTACATTTACATTTATGGCATTTGGCAGGCAGTCTTATCCAGAGTGACTTACAAAAGTGCTTTGCTTTTCTCTCAGATATCCTTAGCTAGTTAGAACGGACTAGAATCCGGAAACTCCTCAAGCTTTGATTTTCTCATAAACAAATTTAATATCAGAGACCAACAAGATTCACTATAATCATAAACCTTTTATGAGATTGGTCTTCAATCTGCATTTGAAGAGAGGGGAACTTCACCATTTTGGTGCCAACCCAGAAAAGAATCTGGATATTTGTCTTCCTTCTTACTGGATGATGGGTCAAGCCGAGCTGTACTTGATGCTCAAAGGGCTCTTGGTACACTGAGTTTTGACCACTGAGTTGTAAGGGCCTGATGGTCCACATAGGAAGGCCAGCTAGAAGGGAGTTTCAGTAGTCTAGACTTGAAATGACAAGAGACTGAACGAGCACCTGAGTGGCCTCTCTAGACAGAAAAAATTGAATTCTCCTGATGTTGTAAAGAAGAAATCTGGTTTGCAACATGAGCTGAAAATGATAAATTGTTATTCGCAACTACATATTATATCTTATGTCAAAAGTATTTTCAAAGTATTCCAAGTATTTTTACAGACTAAAAGTTATGTATAGTGTATTTCTGAAATGCTCAAGTTGGTCACCCAACTGAATGGTTCAATCACTCACCACTCTTTTCTTCTTGCAGGAGACTGGTGTTTGATCTCTACAACAGAATGCTGCTGTTTAAATATTAGATGTGGTGAGTTTAACTGCCTGTTTAACTGCATTACTTCTGCACTGAGCATGAGGGAAAAAAATGGAGGGGGTGGACCAAGGAATCCAAGAATAAGGACCTTAGGTGTCCATTTCAGGAACTTGACAGCCCAACATTACATTAATGAGGTCCCGCAAACAGTGGTCTTACATGTCCTAAATACGCACCCTAATCTGCTATTCCAACATGACAACACTTGTCCTCATACTGCGGCTGTCTCAAGAGATTCCCTTGAAGACACATATACTATGCTATGGCCAGTCGCATCGCCAGACACCTTCAGAGGGCCTCAGTGCATCAGATATTTTGTTGACGTGAGAGGGACATGCACAATAAGTTTTAATGTCATGGCTGATTATATTTACATTTACATTTATGGCATTTGGCAGACAGTCTTATCCAGAGTGACTTACAAAAGTGCTTTGCTGTTCACTCAGATATCCTTAGAACGGACGAGAATCCGGAGATTCCTCAAGTGTAGATGCTCTCAAAAACAAATTTTAGATTTAAGACTTACAAGATTCGGTATAATTATAAACCTTTAATGAGTTAAAGTTCTTGACAGAGAACATCCCTGATTAAAAATGTGTGGAATTCTATTGGACGTGCAATCAACACTCCAGCACTACCGCAACAAAAACTGAGTGAGAATATTCAAGCTGCATGGGATGGATTATCACAAGACACATTTAGGAACCTCTACAACTCCATGCCGAGACGTCTGGCATGTTGCATTATATCTAACACCATATTGAGAATGGTCACCTTTATCATCCTTCCCAATAGCCTTGCAATTCCACACTTCAATGAGTGTCTGTATCAGTTACTAATACACTAAATCATAACACTATACAATATCCTTCTATAAAAGCAGTAAAAACTCTGGGCACATAAGATATTTATCATGCCAATGTGGATTCATGTTCTATTAGAGTTAAAAAAAAGCATTTTGTACAGTTCATCTGTCTCAAAGGACCAGATAAGGTGCCTAAGGCAATGGAAATGCCTGCAAGACACACTGCACTGCTGTTTTTATTTCTTCTAAAATACCTCTCAACGTTACATAAAATACTGGGTCTCTTTAAAAGTAATAAGAACTTCCAGGAGTGGAAGGAAAAAAGCCCACTTATCTCAGAGCAAGAACTTTAAAGGTGCAACACCTAGTATGTCCACATGATATATTAAACATGCTGTGTCATTCAACAGTCAAAATACATAATCCGGGCTTTCTTATTGACTTCACTGCGTTTGGCACCTTAAGAAGTTGTAGAAACATCTCTAGTTCTTCAGATCAATGTAGGGAAAAAGAATTAGTGTCAATCCAGACCTTTAATGAGAGTTAAACAAGGTCGGATTATATCAGGTAAGGTTGTTATAATGTGGCTGCCGTTGACTCTGCAGACTGAGCTGTTTCAGGCCTGTCATCAAGAGTCACAGAGCTGTGTCTGATGGCTCTACTTGTTAAGAGTAAACTTCTTAAGTCTGAAAAATGCTAAGTTCTTTTTTTTCCTGGATGTATCATGAGGTTTCAAAAAAAAAAAAAACAAGCTGTTATCTAGGCTGGGCCCACCTCTCGCACCGTGGCATTCATTAGAATATGAATGACCATGACAGACCCTATATGTTCCACTGAGAAGCTCTCTTTAAGACTTCAGGTCATGGTCTTTGTGCTATAATACCTTCAGAACACGACTTTCTGATCTGCGACCTGGAATACTTTCATCTCTCTTTCACTCCCGCTCCCTCTCATATCCCTCTCTTCCATCTTTCTTTCAGTGCTTTTAACTTCCCTATGGCCAGAAAAGGGAACGGGCTCTGAATTATAAATCATGGAGACTATTTCAGACCTCATTTCTCCCGAGCGAGAGATCAGTTCAAAGATGTCCTTAAAGTGGGGCTGGACTAGCATTCACCCAGTGATCCACGGCAGAGTGGAAAGTTCCAGCACAATCCTAGGCTACTTGACCCAAACTGTCAGAATGGAAATCACGACTGACCTCAACTTAAAAAGTAAGGATAGCAGATGTTTTGCAATGATTCACTGCAGTGATATGAGTTACAATATGATACTAATATGAATATTGAAAAGCAGGAAGACATGCTGAAGTTGTGCATATCGCCTTTCAAGATATTCAAGGACACTTTACAATCAGCACTCTTCATGGTCATGCTCACACACCGACAAGTAGCAGCCTATTACACACAGTGTACTCTCTACTGGGCCATCCAACTGGAGGACTGCACTGAGTAGTAGAGGTTGCTTCACACAGGACAGAGTGCCAATCCATATCTGGGCATAAAAACATACATTCACTCATTCACACACCAGGGCCAATTAACCTGATATCCAGAATGTGGGAGGAAACCGGAGTCCCCGGAGGAAATCCATACACAACATGGAAATTCCACACAGATAGGGCCTTGAACCTATGCTGGGAGGTGAACGTGTTAAACACTGAGCCACCGTGTACTTCTGATTTGATACAGGGAAAGTGTATCATTCCTCAATTTTGTCCAGTTAAGTCATGTTAAGTGTTTGTATAATGGGCTTTTAATAATGGGTCCCAATGCCCACTGAGCAAGATTACAGTGACAACAGGGGCAAGGACAAACTCCCCCAAAACACAGGGAAAAAACCTGGAGAGGAACCCGAAAGGTCTCAAATGGATCCATATAAATAAATAGATCAAACAAATCACATATCAAAGCAAAAACACTGAAAAATAAGGAGGAAATTACTAATATATACATCAATAAGAATGCTTAAAGAATGGAATTAATATCAGACAGAAGTCCTCTGAATAAACCACCAAAGATCTGAATGATTAATGTTAGATGTCTTATCAGGGAAAATGAGAATTAAATCCATATTTGCTGTGCTAATGTGAATATTAGACCTCAGTATAATAAAAGCTTATGTTCCTATTAATTGTGATAACCATTATTTTTATTACTACCTGTTTAACTACATATCCATTATTTGGAGAGTAAACAATATACAGTGATCAGCAATGACATTTACATCACCAGCCTAATACTGTGTAGGTCCCACCTATGCAGACGAAACAGCTCATAAGGCATTATGTAGTAACTGGCATCAACATATTAGCAGCAGACCATATAAATCATGTAAATGTGAGTATCTATGGATCATATTAATGTGCATCAGGTTCCACAGCCCTGTCACTAGTTCACATAGGTGTGGACTACTGCATACTGGGAACACCACCGATGACCTGACTGATGTTTTGGGGATGTTCTCACTGACACAGGCGTGCAAATGCACAAATGGCTTGTCAAATCCCTGTAGAGAAGTAAAGGCAGTAGAACAGGCCTCTGGGGAGCAGATAAACATAAACCTATTGGCACCATACCTAATGCCAGGAAGGGGTACAGGGGGTATAAAGTCCCCCATTGTTGATCTCTGGTGCAGTGTTCTCTGAAATGATGGTGTGCCATTCAGTTTTGGAACGAGATAGGGGTGTTGATCATCTAACCTGATGACCTCACTCCTTTCAGTGTGCAGTCAACTCCTCACAGCAATCCTCCAAAATCTAGTAGAAAATCGTCCTTAGACAATAGACAGTTACTCCAACCATGCAAGACAAACTCTTTCTACACACCTTTAATTATTAAGTACAAGATTATTGGTGGCTTAATAGCCAATAGGCTCTCTGATTGAAATTTGAAGAGAGCAAATACCTCCACCTTCTTACAGCAAGGGCAAAGAAAAGCTTACACCTATCAGCCATAACATGGATTGCATCAATGAGCCTTACCCTTGTGGTCCTGCAACTGGTCCACTGGTAGTCTTTTCTTGGAGCACTTTTGGTAGGTACTGACCACTGCACACCACACAAGACCTGCCTGATGTTTTGGAGATGTTCTGTTGTCTAGCCATCATAGTTGTGCTCTACTTGTCAAAGTGACTCACATTCTTGTGCCTGTCAATTTAACATGCTTTAACAAGTCAACTTCACTTTTGATGAAGATAAGTGGTATTAATGTTATGGCTGATGGGTGTTGAGTCCTAGCTTCCAGATATCTTGAGGAATGTGAGATCAAGTTGTACTGTACTGACAGCTCACAGGGCTCTTGGTATGGATCAGGTTTTGATCATTTCTATGAAGTACAGATGGGCTAGTCCATGTTTGGCTTAGTAGCCCAGTTTTTTAATCTGATGGGCAGCTACAGCAAGCCAGGGAAGAGAACGCAGGTACTGGTGGTACACTGCTTAGAAGTCTTGCTGTTTTCAGATCAGTTGCAAGAGCGTGATGGCATGCCCAGGTAGACGTTTCGAACATTGTACTTGAGAACTTGAACTTCTGTCTGCAGAACAGAATCCCCCACCAAAATCCCAATTTTACTGTTATGTATTCAGGATACATTCACACTCATACGAACAGTTGTAGTGTACAACCATTAATACTTTAAAAGGTCCATATCCTATTTTATCTGCTGCTCCGAGCTCCACTTCTAATTTTCATGTGATTTCATGGAACATAAACAGCCACAATGAATTTTCACAATCATTCTGGCCTGTCTTTGTCCCTTAGAATTAAACAGCCTGTTTTTAGTTCTTAATGTTCCTTCAAGACTAATATATGTATATTACATCATCTGAACCATATAACTGCTCCTGATTCAGCAGTTACATATTGTTACATTGTTCATTAAACTGAAATAAGTGGACTGTATAATAAAGTGCTACTGACTGATCAACTTTATTTTACTCATTTCAGTGAGACACCTGTGTTCCTGACAGCTGTAAAACTAGAGTAAAGACTTGTTCTGATAAAGCGGTAAAGTAGAACAGTAAAGTGTTATGTCTTCTGCAGACAAAGCCAATTGCATTTTACTGCACATGCAATAAAGTTAAATGAAAGAAGCAGCATTATGCCATCCGTGGCTTTTAAAATGCCCCTGGGATGAGTTGCAGTACAGCTTGTGATCCAGGAGTAATTATCCAACGTCAAAACCTGATCTTACTAATACTAGATGAATGCAATCGGATCCACACAGCAATGATGTGTATGAGGTCCAGAAATGTAGAAGCTGTAACTTGAGCAAAGGGGGAAAACCCTGGACTAACTCTGGACCAACCTCTGAACAAGTGTATTTGAACAAATGAAAGAGGTCTTAGAATGGGATACTGTAGAAATCTTGGCATTGATGAAGTGGCTCTTACGCAGGTTAGTAAGTATGTTTCATTATTTTTATAACACCTTTCATATGCAAAGAAGATTTCAAGTGCTTTGGAGAAGACAAAATATAATCATTAAATAAAATAAACACAGTAGCACATTGGGCACCTCAGAAATGATTTTGTCTGAATCATTTCAAAGAAAGTTGCCATTTCCTGCACCCTAAGTGCGGAAGAAAACACCCTCTAAGCTGTTAATCAACCCTTAGGATACCCATACCAGGTAAATTATTAAACCTCTGAGCTGATAAAGCCTAGGATAACATTTTGATGAACCCAAGTCATTTCCTGCACCCTAAGTAGGGAAGAACCACAAAGTTACTGCTATCAGCTATTGGAAAGCAGCTGTAACTGACTTCGAAGTAATTATAACCTCTAAGCTGTTAAGCAATCCTTGGGATATCCATGCAAGCAAACTGTTTAAAAACCTCCAAGGGGGTGTTGAAGCTTAGGATAACGTCCTTGGGTCATTTCCAGCAGCCTGCTTGAGGAAGAACTACAAAGTTAGCACTTTTAGCTGCTGAAAATCAGCCATAACTGACTAAAATCTTACTTCGAAGTAATATCAGCCTTACCTACTAAGCACTAATCCTTGGAATAGCTGGCTTTGCAATGCTGGTGAGCGTTGACAAAGCTGAGGGTTGATTAATTTGAATGAAATTAGGAACATGGTATTCAAAAGACATAGAAGTAATAAAACTGGAAAGAACATAAAGTGAGAAAGTATAATTATAGAGATATAAATGTTGCTCATAATGGTAAAGTATAGTGCAATAAAATAAAGTATAGAAATATTTACTGACTAAACCAGGTGATGCTAAAACCCCAAGGTTGCTGTATTTATGCACCCAAAATTTACATCCGAGCCCACTAGACCAAGCTGTGATGCATGAAAATGCAACAGAGATTTTAGGAGAATATGGTGTTGTTGATACTGGATAGCAGACTGGGAATAGGGGTTTCTACAGTACACACCATTAAAAGTGGTGTGTAATGAAGCCAAAACAGGGGAAGTGAGTGAGTATCATTGCAAATCTAAATTCCTAGGGGACCAGGTTTTACCAACTCTTCTTTCCATTATCCGCTCCCTTGAAAGCATACTGAGCTACCACAGTCTAGAGCTAACCACCCGTCATACAGGGAATTAGAGATGCCTTGTGAGAAAGCCAAACCATGGAGAATGAGTGTGTGCGAGCCGGTTGCTGACTGGCTACAATCTCTTAAGCTAGTGAACCACACACTGCACTGAGAGGACACAATGAGAGAACAACACCATTCAAAAAACCCCCAAAAAACTCCTAAATAATTTCAAAGAAGAACAACAGTGTTCTTGTTACATGGTTGATATAAAGCTACAGTATGGCATGCAGTGAGGTGTGAGTCATCATGGTGATGTAAAACACTCAATCAGAGCAGAGCTCAGTGTTTATCAGCCTAGATCTTTGTGGACATGGCTTCTAATGAATGCATTCAGCCACATTGTTCACATGTCTAGACCTGGTTGAGAAGTACTGCCAGTAAAATAGGACCCCCTGGAGAAGATAGACATGAGCATACTGGCACCATGCCAACGCCAGGTGTGGGCTAAAGAGGTATAAAGCCCTAAACTGTGAACTGGGGAGTTTGTGATGAGGTAAGGTGGTCATTACCCAACATCCTGCCCTCAATAACTCTTTTACAAATGAATGCAATCCAATCTTCACAGCAATGCTCCAAAATCGAGTATGCTTCTTTGCGTAATAGACAGAATAAGCTCTTTAATACACTTCACTTGATAAGATACAATGAATAAGCAGATGTCCCCGTACCAAATGTACTTACTATTTATACACCAAACAACAACCATAAATTCTGAAGAAATGCAATGTGAGGCACTTTTAAAGGCCAATGTTTCTAAAGGCACTACTGGTAAGACATTTGACAGGGTTGAACATTCACAATTTATAGGACCTGTTTGTTTAAACTGGTATTTATTCAAATCATATCATGCCCTTTAATGGTACGTAATTTTAGCAACAATTTTTGCTTATATGTGAAAGCTCCTGGGCTTCTAAGAATACTCGCAAATGCATTCCGCCAACACAACCACTTGTGGCTATGAGTGAGTGTGCACCCAGCGAGCACTCCTATAATTCAGATCATGCCTCTATATTTGTGATTTCCCCGAGGCTAACTCTGACGCACAGCTCACCTTATCCAAAGCAAGTTTGACAGTGCAGAACAAAAGGGCTGGGGGAGAAGAAAACACTCTGAAGACCTTTTCAGCAAACATGTCAGAGCTAAAAAACCCGCTGCTGCCTACTGTGCTGAGCCTAGACGCAGACATCTGCATTACTGGCCTGGCATGGTTACGGAATGGCAAATATTCCAGCTTATACTCTTATATTCTACAAGGTATGGCTTCAAATGGTTCCCTGAATGATGATTTGTCAGAATTAGGAACAACCTACAGATGTGATGCACATATCATGACAAATTGCAAGACGTACAATTGAACAACTGTGGTGGTTCAGTAGAGTACATGCTCAACTTGCATGCAGACTCTGACTGATCAACAAGAGTGGGCAGGGCTAATGATGCTACTGACCCAGATATTGGGTTATAAATATAGAGGAAAATTATAAGGGAGAGGCTATACTGAACTTATAGATATATAACCTGGGAAGTTTCTGTGTGGAGTTTGCATGTTCTCCCCGTGATTGCGTGGGTTTCCACCTGGTACTGTTCTGAAGGATACTACTAATCATTACATTTCAAACAGGATTTCTTAAATATACTGTAAATCCTAGGATTTCCTTAAAATAATACATGGTATGTGTGATTTTCTCTTCATCAAATTAATTGGTATAAAGGCTCTTAACATCCACAGACTGCTCAAAAACATAGTGGTTTTCGTAAAACAAAAGTGGCTCTGCAAAAGGTTCTTTAAAAAGAGGCTCTAAAGCAATGTAGAAGAACAACTTTTGTTTTCCTATAAAAAATTTGTAATAGAAATGTGTGCATCCCATGTTGCGGCTCAAAGAACCAAAAGTGTTTCAAAAGTTTCTTGAGCAATGGTGTAGAGGAAGCATTTTCATTTTCCAATTCCTCTATTAGAAACACGGCTTTTATGGAAACAAGCGTTCTTCCACGGCATTGCTCAAAGAACCTTTTGAAGAACCTTTATTTTTAGAAGTAAGGTTCTGCCAGTGTAATTGCAGCATGGGTCAGTGAATTGGGCTTCATTCCCACAGCAATACCATGGCCCAAAAGGTATAAGGAGTTCCAGTGTTTGATAGTTGGGCTTGTCATTGAGCTTTTGTTCAAGCTTGCGGTAAAAGGGCACGTTATTTGGCCATGCCCAATACTTTGATTTGAGTATTTGGTTTTGTTAAACTTTGCCTTTAAGCTTTTATTTTCCTTGGATACAATCTGTTTCTCAATTTCTTTAGAAACTTCTTCAAACGCAGAGCGGTTGTAATACATGCCATCTAATTTTGTTTGAACAATGGCATCCCTTAAATATTTATGAGGTCTGTTACTTTGGTAACCCACTACTGGGAAACCTCCTTCACCACTGTTGCTAATTTTCCCATTTCCTCAGTGTGCATTTGCAAGGAATGCCAAGGTAGGCCAATATAAAAGTTGGATGAATTCCAATCTGTCTGTTCTGAGTTGCACTGCTGCATATATCTGATATGTATCAGATTTCAATACCAGTAAAAGTGATCTGAATTAGAATTCAAAATGTCAGATTCAGTATTGATTTGCTTTTCTCTCTGCCACAAAAGCTGGATTTGGGCCACTTTTACCTGCTGTATGAAAGTAGCCATAGTCACAACAACAGCTCAGTAAACTCACTAACTACTTGTGCAAACATGCAAAAAACAGGAAACCTTCCTTTTTCTATTGCAATACCCAAAACCAAAATACAAGCCATGGGGATTTTCTTTATTTACACACACTACTTTCATATGGAGGCAATTTTTGGAACTCCAAGAGCCAACCCTCCATTTAGAGATTCATATTCAAATCTAGCACCACCGGCTAAAAGTGCTCGCTCTGTATTCACTACAATGCTTCATTTCCTTTACATGTATATAAGAGAACAATGCACACATCTAAAAGTAAATGCCACAGGGAGTCGACAGCAGAAAAAACAAGCTTTCCACGAGATTATACCATGTTAGACAAACATATCAAATGTCAAGCAGGGTATAATCGCAGTTTCATCCTGTTCCTTTGAATGTACTTTCCTCTCATGTTCTCTGAATTTCAAACAGTGACTCCCAAAGAGTTAGGCCATACAATCCTTTCCACACACCAGACTGGATATCTCTCATCCTCAAGGATTTCGGATGAATACTGTATGCCAGCACGCAATGACTAAGTCATACAGCTGCACACATTAAAAAAAAAAGAAAATCAGTGGACTGCTCATGTGGAACATATTCATTTTGCAGTTCCCCAATCTCAAATAGCGCTCTTTTATCTGGGCTGTTAATTACATATCTTTTAAAACTAGTTTCCTGGAGAATTATCAGAGGATAGATCAGAATCAGACTCAGAATAATGTATCCCTTCTTCCTCATGCATTGTTCCTGCATGCTATTAAAGATCTGTCAAATAACCATACTCAAGTGATACCTTTAAATGGCTCATATTCTATAATTTTCATTATTTGCTCCCCATTAAATCCGTTTATTGTTATGTTAGAACATTCTAATTTGTCATTTGAACAATATTGAGAGATGGAGGTGATATAGCTAATGTCATACACCTGAAGAAATTCATTTGTAAAATGTAATGAATAGAAATGCAATATTCTTGTCAGGAAAAGGTTTGAACACTCCTGCATTCATTGATCCTTAAAATGCATAAGATTGGAATCAGGTGCAGCACATCAGGTTAGAAAAGAAACCTAAGACATTTAGGCTACATTCAGTCTGTCATCCCAAATCCAATTCTGCCATCCCAAATGCAATTCTGCCATATCTACATTGTCTCTAGATTCATTTTTGGTAGTCTAAACAACACACAACCACATGAAATCCAAGTGTATTGAAATCCATTTAGGATTTTTAGATTCTCGGTCTGGATTCTCTGGCTTCTCAAATCAAGTCTTTTGCATCACTCGCAACATCAAACATGTCAAACCCAGAGTGGTGAAAGTGTGTGAATACAAGAAGAGCATGGAAACAGTAAGGCTGTGTAGTTAATGATGTTGTTAGCATTGCAACCCAAGCAGACAGGTTTGTGATGTCCAGTCAGCAATTGGATTACAGTGTCGACAGTCATCTCATCAGATCAAATTTCCATATCGTTTGAATATAGCCTTAGTTTAGTGTACGGCAGATCCAAAGAGCTCTCTGAGATCTTCAAAAGGAAGGCTGTAGTTGCAGATGAGTCTGGGAAGGAAGTTAAAAAGATCTCAGGAAAATCATAAATGAGCAGTTTCACTGTCTGCTAAAGCATTGACAAGTGAAATAACAGCCACTGCGGTCAGGTCCATTTGCCCTAATGAGTTCATTCCAAGAGCAGCCCATAATGTACATACTTTCTACAGTAATCCTAAAATGTCATTACAGGACGTACAGGTAGCTAAACTAGTATTTTATGTGTATGTAAAGGGCTTCTCTTTTAATTAGCTGGCATGTATTTTGTTTCATGCAGAAACAATCAAGTCCAAGCTGTAAAATCTTATCTTATAGTATGATCTTATAGTATCTTAATTATGTGGATAAATGACATCAAAAGATCATGGTTATGAGCAATGTATTCAAACGAGGACATTTCTTGTAGTATATTCTTTCTATATGTTGCAAAAGGGAAAAAGAAATGCTTGAAATACAGAAAATTATTTATAACAAAGGCCAATCAGTGTTTTTGTTGAAACTCACTGTACTGGACTGAGTGATGGGGTATCAGGTTAGTGACGTTTATAGTCTTTACCTGCTTCCCTTGTGAGGTACATTAGTTGTACACTAATAATTCTACAAAAAGTTAAAATTAAGGTTTAAAATTTATTTTTTGATTCAAATTGATCAATGCTTGCATGAACCAATGTTAATTTATATAAAGCCAAGAGTGATCTTAAACACTCTGTACTTGGCTCTTACACCAGTAGGAAAAATATACAATTTTGCCAAAGCACTTAAACTTAAAAAAAAAAAAAAAAAAAAATTACTTTTTGTTTAAATGTTGTGTTTGTCCTAGAAACATAATAAACATATCCCCAAAAATATCAAAGGTGAAACTAAATGTATTTTTATATTGTTGTGAGAGAAGCACAATAGTAACAATAAGCATGATTTAATCTGGCAGTCAGAGATTAAGACTCAGCTGTTCATTTGATAACATCATGGCAATCCAGCAGTATTTAAAGGGGGGGTTACATGATGAGAAAATGAGTGCGAACATTTGTATGAATTGTTTTCACACTGAGCTTTGTGATGGACAATTCTCAGTGGCAGCAGATAAAGTTGCCATGCCTCACAACAAAACTGCTGCCTCACAGCAGTGCCTCCTTCTGGAGAAAACTGTCAAAACAGCTTCATTTTGAACTGATCCTGAGGAGGACGGTAGTGAAATATGCCTGAGTGAATTGATACTGAATCGTAGCAAATTGAATGAAAAATTGAATCCAACTGCACGTTTGTGAATCGCCACATGAAGTGAATTTCAACACTGGTTTCAATGGGTTTCTACAGCTGTTTCAATGGGTTTCTGCAGTGAGGTTTCATTGCCATATAGTGGTTGAACGAGCAACTGCAGCATCCTCTGACCTTATGGATCACTTCAACAACTTGTAAAATATTGACCAAATGATCTGACCACCACTCAAGTTTGCGATTCACTAAAATTGCAATACCAAAACATGGCTGTTCAGTTCTTTAATGCATCCAAATGGTGTGGAAACCAGCAACTACATTTAAAGAAAGTAATCTTTTGAACGCAGCAAAGAGCAAAAAGTCTTTGAGTGAATGTGACTGCAAAGCAGGAGAGGGCAGTGGACATGTTCCCATTCAACACTGCTGCATTTCTCTCCTGCCGCATCCAATCAATTGTATCTCCTGTCTACATCATTTTTCCCTGACATCTCATGTGCAACCCTCCCCCCCTTGCTGTCTCATACACACACTTACAGTAAACCTCCAACCAAACATACATCAATGAAGCTCAATATACACTCATAATCCACAACATTAAAACCACTGACCTAGTATTGTGTAGGTCTCCGTCATACCATCAAAACAGCTCTGACCCGTCAAGACATAGACTCAACAAGACCTCTGAAATCACAGCCAGCGTTGACTTTTTCAGCAGTGTCAATGACCCTGTCACCAATTCACCAGTTAGGTTACAGTAAATCTAGTCTGTTGCAGTAACATTCAGTCAGTTGAAGTAAGGAATTCAGATTTATTTTTACTTTCAGTTCTATTAGACTTAGTAGACTTAAGTCATGCGATCAAAGTCACACGGGAGGTTGATGGGAGCACAGATATAATGATTTATTTAAAATTCGTTTGTCGTTTGCCAGCTGTACGCAGACAAAACTGATATCACCACACATGAGAAATAGGCCAAGACATCAGAGCATCTGTCAGCTCGTCTCAGAAAACTACCTGTCTTTGCTCTCTCTCATTTATTTATTTTTTACCTTTGATTGTCTCTGTATGTGTGTTTAAAAGGAATGAGAGAAAATGTTTAACCGCTAAACTGTCAAATACAGTAATACATTATTTTCACTGCTGTACAAGGTAATTAGTATGTTTTTCAGAGGAATGTGTCACAGTAATGAAATTTTACCTGAATAAATTGTTGTTCCTAATTAATTTAAGAGTAGAAACTCTTAAAATAAAGTATATTTATACACTATGGTGGTTGGGAAAATAAGCCTCATTGTTTGTAGAGGCTGAGACCTGAGTGAGACCTGAATAAAGGTCACTCAGGGTAAGTAGCCTTATGTAAGGCCAAGTTACTATACTTGTGGATCAGTTATGACAATGGCAAGTGTACTGGCTCAAATGTTTGGCCCAAATAAAAGTTCTAGTCAAAGATGGAAAAAAGTTAAAACCTGATGGCGATTTGGTTACGACATAATGTTGCTGATCCTGAAAAGCAGCTCATAACCTCCAGACTACATACTAGTTATGGAAATAAGTGGTGCTATGTTAAATAGGCCTCAGGACTGCAGCTTTCTCTATCAGCAAATCTGCACAAGGCTAAAAGCATTCACAGAATATACTAAAACCAAAATCATTCAGCAAAAAGGAAAAAAGAGTACATTTGGTGTTTGGATGAATAAGTGAAAAATAGAAAATGAACGTTGAACAATGACGTTTTTGATGATGCAATGCGATCGTAACCAGTAAACATGGAGACAGTGTGAAGGTATTTTAATCTGTCCGAAAATTACCCAAGAAAAGCCATTTGCAGAAATTGTTGTATAATTTAACATTTATCACATTGTGCTTTGTTAGAATGTCTGCTGTGATATTCAACTGTTCAGTTAAATGTTCAGTAAATATTTTTTGTTTTGTAATTGTTATTTTCTTTGACAAAACAAACATTTTTTTTTTGTTTTTCTCAACTGCTTGCTCCATTAAAAATATCCTGGACGTCCCCAGCTGAACCAGACTGAAGGTAAATACAGTTCAGAAGCCCTGACTAGACTTAAAAAACCCAAACACAGGGAAGTGAGTGGGGGCAAGGCTTAAATCTAACCAGTTACAGGCTCTTCAGCTTGCTAAAATTAAAATGCACTGAGAGGACACGATGAGAGGACGGTAACATTATCCAATAAGAAGAAATTAGAATAATTAGTAATTAATCATTTTTGAGAGTTAAATCTGTAATTCTTCCCACAAGCCCCCATGAAAGGAAAATCAGTATGTTTCATTCTCATTCTCAAACAACATGGCTGTAAATAGGATTGATCATCAATTATTTAAAATACTTTGCCATGGTTTATCATGGCAGTTGAACCCTGGACCACATATAACCTACCATGTCATATTTCTATTCTGGCCCAAAACTAGCCCAGCCGTAGGCAGCTGTGTCTGTGTTCCTCTGTTCGTAAATCATCAGTGACATTCCACAGCGATGAGCTGAATTAAAGCAGGTCAGAACTGAGCTGTGACTCCTCTGCTATCTGGGAAATATGTTAACAATTCACTCTTTCAGGATACAGACAGTGCAGTACTTGAAGAGAGAATGTGAGTTGGATAGTAGAAGAATAACGTAGAGGATTCCTTTCATAAAGATGGATGGCATGAAAAGGACTATGCCTGAAGAACCCGCAATGCAGGTTACTACAAATAAATCTTAAAGGTCCTAAAAGTGTTTGTCTGGCTGGTTTTGGTGGGTGCATTACTGCTGTTTTAGCACTTGCACACACAAAAGGAATGTACGTGTACCTAAAAAAGTGCCACGTACACATCATTCTTGCATTAACTTTGAAAAGCGCAAAAGACGCACTTCATGAATCATGAAGTTCTCTTACATTCATTACTTATGTGCATCACAGCAAATTCTTCCATTTATTTTTCAAAACAGCTTACCTACACAAAACCGTCCCCGTGACTGAAGATGTTATATTTAGTAACGATGAAAGATCTGAACGTGCAGCTGAAAGGAATTCAATGAGAACTTGGGCGGAATTTAATGAGCAACTTCATAATCATACAGATGGAAATGATCTCAATACCCTTCTTGTCCTCCCCACTTGTCCTTTTCTGTCTATGTCCCTCCCCTTCATCTCCCCCTCTCTGTGTCAATCTGTTGCTGTCCTCTCTCACTCTCAGTAGCCTCAGGTGTAAGCTATGGCACTTCAAAGGCCTTTCACTGGCAAAGGGAGATCAAAAGAGGTGATGCTGCCACAGGCAGAGGACAGATTTACAGTGGGAATAAGCTGGAGAGGGAGGGAGGGAGGGATGGAAAAAGAGAGAGAGAGAGAGAGGGGGGGGGGGGGTGCACAGCATTCCTCACGAGGAGTCCCTGAGTAAGCGCACAGATCCACTAGAATGATCCAGAACACATGATCATAGGGGCACACCAGGGTTCATGCACACACTCAGCCAACAGTGCAAATCCAAGGAAACCACTTAAACTCCCTTAAACCAATGAAGAATACAGCATCTTAAGGGTGGGCTACTGAGCAAAAATACATTATAGGTCCAAATGTTTGTGGACACCCCTTCTAATAAATGCATTTGGCAACTTTAAGTGGCTCCCACTGCTGTCAGACATGCAAATGCACACACATAACTTTTGTTAGGGCTGGGCAATATGGACAAAATCATATCCCAATATGATATATACACAATACAATATAAAAAATTAGGACACCCCATGAAGACCTGCTTCCTTCTTTACTACCTTAAAACATACAAATCAATATATAACAAAGCTATATAACATAGCTTGGATCATCCCTGTAGAGAAGTATTGTTAATAGACTTTCTGGAGAAGATAAACACCAAACTACTGGCACCATGCCTAACATGGGCTAGAGGGGTATAAGCACTCCTGCTGTGGATGAGCTGTGGAGCAGTGAAACTGTCTTCTCTGTAATGATGGTGCTCCATTAAAAACTTTTGGGGTGAGTTGGACAGATGGAGATGAGGTGGGGTAAGTGTTGATAATCCAACATTCTGACCTCTGTAATGTCTCTGAATGCAATCATATCCTCACAGCAGTGATCACAGCAATGAATTATGTGTGAATATTCAAGCGGCATGGGAAGGATTATTGCAGCCACCATTAGAAACTCCACACTGAGACATCTGTTGTGATGTGTCAGCAAACATCGTGGCCCAATGTCATACTGAGAGACACAACTTCTGTATGTGTAGCTCAATAAATATTTCCCATATCAGTCAAAATCTTTAATAATTTATGATTTATTTCTTCTTCTTCTTCTTTTTCTTCTTCTTCTTCTTCTTCTTCTTCTTCTTCTTCTTCTTCTTCTTCTTCTTCTTATTATTATTATTATTATTATTACTACTACTATTATTATTGGTCACCTTTATCCTCCTTCTGAGCATCATTGCAATCAAGTCACTTCCTTGTGGGTGCAACTATATTTTTGATGACAAGTGTAACAGGACGAACAATCTTGGGGGGTGCCATGGCCTAAAAGTCAGGGAAGCAGACTTGGGATCAAAAGGTCACTGGCTTGATCCTGAGGACCAGTATCCACAGCTAAGGTGCCCTTCAGAAATCCACTCAACCACCAATTGCACCCTGGGTGCTGAGGTGGCTGCTTACTGGTCAAGGTGTGGTATAAGATATCTCCTTTTAGAGTTGCTTTTAAAAGATTTTGAAGCATGAGCAAACCCTGAACAATGTTTTACGCTACAAATATTTTCACAGAGATAATTCTTTTAGCATCATGGAAAAAAAAAAACAAGTGATCCAATAAAATGCATTTTATGCTGAGAATTTATACTTCTGCAGATCCAAACCTGTCTAGTGTAAATTCAGTTCTGCTGTGTCGATAATTCAACTGATGATGAAATTGTCAGGATGTCTCTATTACATAGTGATGGGTTGTGACCTTCCAAATGTTTTTGTCTCGTTACAACTTGAAGCAAAACAGCCTCTAACTGGCTTCTTTCTAGTCTGTCTGGCCCTTGCTAAGCCCCACATCCATGCAATTATTGTCCCTCTAGTGTGCATTTCTCATGTGGTGGGAGACACACTGATACTGAAAGGGGATATACTCTTTAAAATAATCTATTTTTAATTTAAGCACTCTAATATGAGCATCTAATAGTAAACTCATATTCAGAACATTCTATGACACGACAAGAAAGAACAATGTAAGTGTGTGTGTGGGCTGTTTCATCCAGGATATGCAACAGGATCGGGTTGTATTCATTATTTTTCCTCTGATATCAACCCGAAGACAATAATCACTGATATCAGTAAGCGTCTCTAAAAGTAGCACATTGTCTTTATTTGCTGATATTCAATTTTATATGTATACACTGCATAATAACACATAGCGGATGTGCTACTAGGCAGTGTATACACCTAAAATGCACACTGTTCTCATTATAATGCACTAGTTATTGCTGTTCCCAGACTCTCTCTCTCTAAAAGGTCTACATCTACATTTTTATTATGCATGCAGTTGAACAAAAACTATGACACAGTAACACTGGGCTCAAAAACACAATACTGTAATGAGACCCTGAGCTGAGATAGAGCAGAGGTGAAAGAAACAATGAGAAATACACTGCTATTTGTATTAACCTGAATACAGAGGCACCACAGTGTGGATTCTGTTTTTCGTAATGCATTGACAAAAGAAAAATAAAATAGTTTCATTATAAGATGTTTTGTACAAAATCCAATTATTATCAAGGTGAAAGCTCTTGCTACATTGCTAAAAACATTTTGGGAGTAACCTTCACTCAACAAATAGGTTTCAACAGAAATATAAATGAACCTCACGGGAAAAGTACATACAGTGCAGACTGTACATAATTGGATAGATGACACATTTTTTTATTGAAAGGCCATAAGTTTCAAGGTTTGGCAAATGATCAAAAAGTCCCCTTACCTGAAAAACAGTCCGTACTTATAGTTGCAAGACAACATAAGTAAACCTTCTAGAATTACCTGGTTCTTTGCACTGATTATTAATAAAACTGATCAAATCAAAATCTAATTTTAATATCTGCATTGCAAAACCTCTGTGCATAGTGGTAAAATCATACCAAGTGCACAACAAGCAACCTTGAACAAACTCAACACTAACAACAAAAGCACTATAGAAGAACTTACAGACTGGGGAAAAAAAAATGTTTGTGTGTCCACTTTTAGAAATACATTGCTCTATTGTGTCCCTGGAAGGACACAATCCATGGTCAAATAAAGCAGCTGCTGTCCAAAGAAATGAAACATTTCAACCCATTTGCTGTTGATGTTGTGCAAGGGTTTTGGTTTAATGTGTTGCCAATAAAAAGAATACCATACAACAATCTCATCCTGACTGTAAAGCATGGTGGGAGGAGCATCAGTTAGCATCAGGCTGCTTTACAGTGCAGAAATCAATGCAGGTATAAGGCAGGTAACTCCAGGTTATCACTGTGAACATGTATATTTATGCCTATATCACAATCATTTACAATCAAGAAATATGGATCTTGGAATGATGGAACTTTATGCAAAAAAGGATGTGAGTATTAGTTATCCATTCAATATGGGATTGATGTTGGGATGTTGTATAAAACATAAATGAAAACAGAACACAATGATTTGCAAATCCGTTTCAACCTATATTCACTTGAACTCACCACAATGACAAGATACTTAATGTTCAAATGGTTCAACTTTATTATTAACATTATTATAACAACTTTATTATAACAACTTTATTATCAACATTATTTTTTGCAAAACGTTCCCAAAAAAGTTGGGACAGGGGCAACAAAACACTGGAAAAGTTGAAGAATTCTCAAAAAACACCTGTTTGGAACATTCCACAGGTGAACAGGTTAATTGGAAACAGGTGACTTATTGGGTATAAAGGCAGGATCCTCAAACGTCATTCACAGGCAAGGATGGGGTGAGAGTCACCACTTTGTGAACAACTGTGTGAGCAAACAGTACAACAACGTCTCTCAACGTGCAATTGCAAGGAATTTAGGGATTTCATCACCTACAGTCCATCATCAAAAGAAATCTCTGCAAGTAAGTGGCTGAAAACCAACACTGAAAGCCTGTGACCTTCGATTCCTCAAACAACACTGCATTAAAATCATTCTGTAACTGATAACTGATATTACCACATGGGCTCAGGAACACTTCCGAAAACCATTGTCCGTGAACACAGTTTGTCGCTCCATCTACTAGTGTAAGTTAAATCGCTACCATGCAAAGCCAGAAACACAGTCAGCTTCTCTGGGCCTGAGCTCATCTGAGATGGACAAAGTAGAAAAGTGACCTGTGGTCTGATGAGTCCACATTTCAAATTGTTTTTGGAAGTCATGGCCATCATGTCCTCCAGGCCAGAGAGGAAAAAGACTGGCCAGATTGTTATCAGCACAAAGTTCAGAAGCCAACATCTCTGATGGTGTGATGGTGTGTTGGTGTCCACGGCATGGGTAACTTGCACATCTGTGAAGGCACCATTAATGCTGAAAGGTGCATACAGGTCAGGAGCAACATACGCTGCCATCCAAGTCTTTTTCAATCCCTACTTATTTCAGCAAGACAATGTCAAGCCACATCATGCACGTCACAGCAGCATGGCTTCATAGTAAAAGAGTGCGGGTACTAGACTGACCTGCCTGCATTCCAGACCCATTGCAAATGTACGGCACATTATGGACTGCAAAATATGACAACTGAAGTTGTACATCAAGAATTCCACCTGCGAAAAAATTAGTGTTCAGTTCCCAAATGTTTATTGAGTGTTGTTAAAAGGAGAGGTGATGTGACACGGTGGTAAACATGCCCCTGTTCTTTTTTGGAGCATGTTGCAGGCATCAAATTCCACACGATTAAATAATTGCAGAAAAACAAAAAAGTTGATCAGTTTGAACATTAAGTATCTTGTCTTTAGAGTGTATTCAACTGAATATATACGTTGAAAAGGATTTGCAAATCATCTTTTTCTGTTATTGTTTGTTTTACACAGTGCACTATATATCAGGGCCACCATTTCACTGTCATACTATTTAGTAAAGAGCACCACAGCAAAGAAGTAATTTTATTGAATTACACTTGTACAGCATTATGTTTCTGTTAGAAGTGCTGAACATCCTTCACAGCTTATAAAATAGCAGTAATCTTAATTGAAACTGGCCATAACCTTGTGGGTCCCCTTTGAGGGGATTTATGATATAATGAAAGTCATGCTAAATAATCTGAATCTTTCTCTCTCTGTCTCTCTCTCTGTTTCTCTCTCTCTCTCTGTCTCTCTCTCTCTCTCTCTGTCTCTGTCTCTGTTTCTGTCTCTGTCTCTGTTTCTCTCTCTCTCTCGGTCTCTCTCTCTCTCTCTCTCTCTCTCTCTCTCTCTCTCTCTCTCTTTCTCTCTCTCTCTCTCTGCTCTAGTGGAACTGATGGATCCTATTTAACAAAAGAAAAAAAAAAAAAACAGAATGAAAATGAGACCTCACTTTGTGTTTTTATGGAAAAAAGCTCCAACTTGTCAAGACAAATTTTACTGGAGCAGCTGAAAAATTCTAAATTAACACAATAATGATAAAATGATACA
Source organism: Acestrorhynchus altus (assembly GCA_034509495.1). Taxonomy (NCBI): domain Eukaryota; kingdom Metazoa; phylum Chordata; class Actinopteri; order Characiformes; family Acestrorhynchidae; genus Acestrorhynchus; species Acestrorhynchus altus. Next base: position 26,515,284 of record CM067508.1, read on the forward strand.
CAGCTATTGGGGTATTAATTGACTGTTACAGATTTTACACAAGAAGCAGACCTTAACCACTATCCGGGAATTATTTGGATTATGCTAATGGCCTATCTCTATCTGTGGAGAAGGTTTACACTGTTATAACAAACAGTGTTCCAAAATGATGAGATAATAACTTCCCCACCTCACCCAGTAAACACAATGGCTTTCAGACACTTGAGAATCTATCTGAGAAATTGCAATCCAGGGAATTTGGTGTATGGTCTACAATGCACCTAAGCAACGAAACAATAGTCCACGCAGATGGAGGAAACCTTTGATGCAGAGCAATGGGCTAACATTTTCTTGGAGAAAACAGTACAACTGTCAGCAGAAGGACAGTGAAACATGAAGAGGTGAGAATAGACAGATGGGGAGAGGGCTGAGGAGCAGAGCCTGTGCTATCATGCTAGTCTCTAGCTTTGATTTGTTTAGAGTGTCATTGCAATCCACCTCGTCAAACTCCAAAGTGAACTTAACTGAGCAGACAATCCATTCCCTCAGCCTAGAGCTTTTGAAAGTGAACTGTTTTTTTTTTTGCTTTGTTTTTTTTTTTTTAGATAAGCTGTTTCATTAATTTTACTGGAGGACTGGCATGTCTGCATTATCGTATCTGCATAGTGGCTTTTATTCTATAAAGCTGCACACATTTAAATTTGTTCTTAACTCACTGTTCTTACTCCAGCAGTGACACATGAGATGTTTAAACACACCAGCAGCACTGCTGTGTCTAATCCCCAGCTACTAGCCCAACACACTACCACCATGTCAGAGTCACTTCAATGCTGAGAAGGACCCACCACCCAAATAATACCTGCTCAGTGGGCCTGTGGGGTCCTGACCATTGAACAGGGTGAAACAAGGCTAATTGCAAATTATATGCCATACCCAGACCAGACTCTTGCCATAACATGTCCAGTTGCATGTTGTCAAGTTGCTTCTAGAGCACATGATTGTTCACAAAATGTACAAATATATTCATAATAAGGAACATGAAGAAACATGTACCTAGACAAAATAGGATGCTGCATTGGTTGTACCACAAGCTAAATTATTTTGCTTATAATTAATTTGCTTCTCGATATATTTTTAGACCACAAAATATACTCTTCTCATCCCAAACACTTCTACTTCTCACAATCTCTTATTGGACAAGGTTTTCATCTGAATATGACTATTCTTTTCTTTTCTGCTCACCTTGATTGTGCCTGATCTGGTAGCCATGGGGATCTACACTGAAGTCAGCTCTGATTATATTTCATGATAACTTGAGCTACAGATCAATAAAAACTAGTGAAAGTTGACAAGAAAGAATGTCTTATGAAACCAAGCAAACAAACAAGCAAATAAACCCCAATGAAAATAATATCAAAGCAGCTAAGATTCAGGGCTTAAGCACCATAAGCCCGGGTTGAATGCTACCCATGTTTGAAAGATGCATCTCATGCTCCATAGTCTTACCTTATGCTCTGGACTTGAAGAATGTCTGGGTCAGTTGCATTGAGCATAGCCACAAAGCTGCCTATGGGGATATTCTCCCATTTAGTGACCATCAGAGGATCTGGGAAGAAGACAGGTCCCTCGTTGACATCCTGAACTGAGATGTAGACAGTGGCTGTGGAGCTGGGGCCATAAATGACGTCAGGCACCAGAGGGTCCTCATTTTCCACCTTTATCAGCAGAGTGTGAAACATGCTATTCTCGTAATTTAGAGGCTAGAGAGGAGAAATGTGGGAGGGAGAGGGAAGCAAAAGAAAATTGCATTGATTAATACACTGAACACACTGAATGTATCAAGAGTAGACCTATCACTTTGATCTGAATGACTTGTGAAAGAACCATCAGAATATCAGCTGTCAGTTAATGAAAAACAGAACAGATGTTTAGATCATTTATGATCAACAAGGCCATATTTTTAAGAATAGTGACTATTACACGCATAACCTGTCACCGACTCCTGGACTGGATCATTGACACCACTGGAATCAAAGTGGGCCAGTACCAGAGTCTTTTTGCAATGAAAGAGAGCAGTTATTAAAATGCTTCAATCTTTATGAATTTATGAACAGGTTCAAAAAATATATTTTAAATCATGGATAAAATCTGACAAAACCTTATGAACAGTTTGCAGCTTTTGGCTCAATAATGCACTGAAAATGTGATTTTTCAACTTGTTCTGGCTACTGTACGTTCCATTCACACAGCAGTAATTCAGACATCATAACTGAGATTCCAAACCATAGGCAGTGAAAATGTTCAGTTAAAAGGGAATTTCAAACTGTGTAAGGAGTAATGAGTAACAGTTTATCACTATAATGAAAGTTAACAGTAAACATAAACATTTTGACATGTAATATGGAGAGCAAAGAAAATCATCAGTCTTCCTATTCTCATGGCATAACCAGCAAGCTTATTGGCTCTTTTTGTTGAAGGGTGGTACGTTGTCCTTAAAGAGATAACTCCCATTCATATTTCAACCAGTGACTAATCTCATCACTTAAAGTATCTCTGCTGGGTATACAAAAAAGTAGCACTAGGACTGGGAATAAAAATCTTATATATCAATATGCTTAACAGAACTAATGATATATGCCACAATATGATGAAATATTACCAAAGTATAATATTAAAGTATCGCTATTTAATTGTACTACCAAAAACCGCTGACTATTTAAATAGTAACGTTTATTTGTGATGTCTGAATCAGACTATAAGATAAGATAATTATAAGATAATAATCTGTTTTAGAATTAAACTGTATACTGATGGTAACTTTCATAACAGATGTGATATTACAATATGACCATTTTTAATGTCTTGTTCAAAATACATCCTGGAATATCAATATTTATTATATATTGCCCAGCCATAAGTAGCATGCATGTATTCTTTCAAGCACTGATTGGAACACAGGTTGTAATATAATGTGCATTAACAAAACAAATTTACTGAAGAGTCAACCTCCCAGTGCTATAAACATCATGACCCTGCACAGCAATATGTGGATAAGGTTGCTTAAGTGCCATAGTCATCCACCCATGTCCTGGAGGTCTTCCTTCCTGCAGAGTCTAGTTTCAGACACATCCTGCCACATCTGCTCCACCTAATAAACCTCTTCATATGTCCTTCACTGGCTGAATCAGAAGTAATAGTGTTATGTACGAGGGCAGAAAGTAAACTGTGGGGCTGATGGCCACTGCTGTAAGCATGTTGAGATCTATAATTTTGAGGGAGCCATGGTTCACAGAGTTAAAAACTACTGACTGAAGTTCACTAGAAGACAATGGAAAAGGCATGTACCTTGACCACAGAGAGCATGCCCTCATTGTTGTCAGGATTGGTGTGAATCTCAAAACTCTGGTTGGGATCTCCATTTATGATAGAGTAGATAGCTCTCCATGCTCCAGTGGCTGGGTCATCTCGGTCATCCACGGTCAAGTTTACCACAACGCCTGTAGAGCCTTCATCCACTGAGGCCTGGAACTACAACACAGGAACAAAAAAGGAGTGCACAAAGTTGAGTTATGCCAAGTACACAACATGAAAAGATTGTACACTACGCAACTGAGCAGCAACTCAGGGTGTTGAATTAGTAGATCATTGACCAGGTATACATGGAGCAGGAGTTTGAGGTATACATCAGCCCTTGGCTTTCTCCTTGCTTCATGTCTTGTGCTCTCATTGGCTGTTTAATTTATTCACTGACAGGTTCAGATATCACAGCAAGCTCTTGGATTGCATCTTCAGCAGTTCGCACTTAGCTACTGAGCCAGCACAGAGCAACCTCCCAAAACCATCCAAAAACAGTCAGCAACTCAAACATCAGGGCTAAAATTATATAGTATGAACCTGGCATTAGCCTGTATCACTGTGTAACACAAATACTGCAAGAAGTGAGAACCTCAGGTAGCTGAATAGTGAATAGATTTATGCATCACACCTACTCCAAATAAGCTCTATCCATCCATTTTCTGAACCGCTTATTCCTGAATAGGGTCGCGGGTGAGGCGGTGCCCAGCCGGCAACTCTGAGCACAAGGGTGGGAAACAACCCTAGACAGGGTGCTAATCCATCACAGGGCTCACACACACACATCCACACACTAAAGGCTACTTTAGAGTCACCAATTCACCTATCATGCATGTCTTTGGACTGTGGGGGAAACCGGAGTACCCAGAGGAAACCCACGCGAACACGGGGAGAACATGCAAACTCCACACAGAAACTTCCCAGGTCGCCCCACCCAGGGATCGAACCCAGGTCCTTCTTGCTGTGAGGCAACAGCACTATCCACTTAGGAGCCACATTGGTTGCCACTGCAGACCTAAATTTGTTTTGTTCGTTTTATTCAAATTAATCAATGTTGTTAGGCCTCTCCTTATCACATACGATGGTAAGAATAGCTACCACAATGACCGCAGGTTTGGATCCTGGGTCATGCTGCTTGCCATCGGCAGCTGGAATCTGAAAGAGCAAAATCGCCCTGTCTCTCTGGGTGAAGAGATGGTGCTCTCTCCCTGTCCGATGCTGGCTGGCACTAACATCTGTTAGTCATTATACCAGAGCTGGGGACCTGCAGTTTATCCCAGGGTGTTTTTGGTAGCCCAGCAATGATGCAGTGGTGGCAGTTTGTAAAGACTGGCTGACTTCACATTTATTGGAGGAAGCATGTGCTTGTCTTCACTCTCCTGGAGTCAGGAACATTGTCGGCGATAGTGGAAGAGTTCAAACAGAGTTGAGTGTTTGGCACTTTTCAAAAAAAAAAAAATCTCAATATTTATCACAGTAAATAGCAATGTACTGAATTGTAACTCCTGCCAACCAGTTCCTGCCAATACACAGCCCTATTAAGGACAGAAGACCCAAAACCCTCTACATGCTTTGTAGTTTGTTTGGAAGAAATGGTTCAAGCTTTAGGGCCATAATAAAGGCTAAATGTAGTTCCTGAGGCAAGACCAGCTGAGAACTGCTATACTAGAGACTGCAGCTCAGTGGAAGTATTGGAAGAACTCAGCGTGTGAGCTTTAAAGCTTTAAATATCCAGCCCTCACTGCTCTCCGACAGAAAGCATTAAGCTCTGTTTGTTCTGTCAGACACATCTCCCAAACACTATTGAGTGTTACATGAGCACAGCATTAGAAAGAGACAGTGTCTGCTCCCCCTCTGTCCTTCACACAAGCAAACACACCCAAACACAACCAAACACACACACACACACACACACACACACACACACACACACACACACACACACACACACACAGTATTTCTTTACTTCTCAATATACAGAAGAAAAACCCATCTTGGATCATAGCAAAATTGGCTGTGGAGGAGCTTGTAGCACACCAACCCACGACAGCTCCTCCTATAAGCACTACCAATGCTTTAACAAAACGAGGCAATCCAGTATTGCTCTGGCTAAATCTGCGCCACCTTCAATAATGAAAGAAACATGGAGCAAATCTACCTCAGGCGGTGTCTTCTCTGAGGGAGATCTAAAGCTTAAATCTGTGTAAAACACCTCATGCTCTGTTTTCCGTCCCTTTTTTTCCCTTGAAAAGACGCACTAATCTCAGTAGTCCTTCCTCAATCCGCCCCAATGTCACAGGGCTGTTTGAGGAGATGAAGTGTTTCTGGCAGGGCCAGATGAGTTCTGCTCCTCATCAGTCCCACCATCATTTCTGGTCAACGGCGTGTGAAGTGAACACGACCTCTTGGGGGCAGGTTGCGTATCCTGGCTGTGGTCAGTGCAGATTGACTTGATGTAGAGGACATATATGCTGCCTGCCAAATGTTTGGGGTGAAAAATAAAGATTGTTATGCAAAAATGACTTTGCAATATTAAGACTGCAGCTTACAGCTTGCCATTACCAGAACATTAATGCCAAACACTATCCATATGCTAAAAGCTACCAGCACTCAAACCTGTTTAAAACACCGCTGGGAAAAATATAACCACAATTACTGGGAAGACTGCTGACCTAATAGTTGTCCACAAGATGATCATTGACACCCTCCACCAAAAGGGTCAGACATAGAAGGTCATTACTGGTTTTCAGAATGTTGTATTGAAGCATGTTAATGGAAAGATGACTGGAAGGGGAAAATATGGTTGGGAAAGAGATAAAAACAGGATTTTTGGAGGATCATGAAGTTGTTTCAAGAACTTCAAGGTCTTTGAAGTCTGGAGGAAGAGTGGAGAGACTCAGAATCTGCAATGGCTGAAGTCCAGTGTGACGTTTCTGCAGACTGTGATGGTTTAAGTGGCCATTTCATCTGCTGTTGTTTGTCTACTGTGAAGTCCAGAGTCATTGCATCTGATAAGAAACTTAATGAAACTTATTATACATTTCACTGTCAATCTAATCAGTAACTATAACTCAATAATCAAAATGCATTTTCAGATCAGAAACTCAGGAAAAACAATTTCCAGCAGGTTTTTGGGAGTGTGAACTGTTTTTATTGTTTGTTAAAGGCTTGACATTTTGTTTAACAAAACATGGTCAAATTCATACAGTTATTTAAATTTTGTTAATATTTACATCTCAAATTATTAATAAACAAGGTACATCAGACTTGCCCCACTACTTGGCCTAGGGGTCTAACAGCTAATTTGAACCATTAGACAGTAATGGCAGAAATAGCTGTGGTTTTATTTTTAGCCCATTGACCAACAAAACTTAAATTTTGACATTTATAACAGTTTTTACAAAATAAAAATTTTTAAGAAAGAAAAAAAAATAGAATTTTTCCTCGAAAGGAGCCAAAAGAAGGTGGAAAATATACATACGGTGGAATCTGCTTCTGTTGTTTCTGTGTTACCCGTAAAAATTTCGACCTCCAGGCAATGGGGGACCAAAATCAGCACTGCTTAATTCTCTCTCTCTCTCTCTCTCTCTCTCTCTCTCTCTCTCTCTCTCTCTCTCTCTGTCTCTCTCTCTCTGATTTCCTCCAGAAGCAACAATTTATTTTCTCATTGCCAATTTCCTGACCTTTTATTGTAGCACGTTTTCAATCAGATCCATATCAGCTATGCAGTGTTCTGTGAAGAGCATTGTGAGCAGCCAGAGGGGCATTACCACAGCCAAAGCTACTGATTCTGTCACTCAGCTGTAAAAACTTTACACTATATCATGTATTATATTGCAGCAGTGCAAGTAAGAGTTAACACTCAGTGACAGAGCGATTTCGCCATCAACCAACATTAGACAGCAGCATTACGAGCTACGGCAACAGCAAGAGGCACCTCTTTAAATAAATGCTTCATTAAAGGAGCCCCAGGATGTAGTTATGTGTAAATGCCACTTCAAATATGAAACGATCACAGGTTTTTGAGCAGGTTATTAACCCAGTGCACCTGGCTGACCCAATACCGAGCCCAAGAATGGCTTTGGCAACAGTGCATTTTCTTTGGGGAACCAACATTCGGCACATATCTGTGTTTACATTACTGCATTACATTCTCAGCAGGGTTGAACTTATTTTCAGGGTTTATTCAGTTACAGTACAGTATGCAATCAACATGTCCAAGCAGCGAGTCTGCATACTTCTCTTTCATCGCAACACATTGTGCAATCAAACGTGCATCACCTGATCAGAAGCTCACTGCACTATGAAATCCACTCTCCCTACCACATCATTCGCTCCACAGTGCATGTTACAAATGTAGTGTCAAGGGTGTAGAAGGTTTTTGGATATGGTCACTGAATATCAACTAATGAGAGCAAACTAAAATGTCCATTCATTCCTTTGTAGGTGTGTAGATCTGTTCTCCTTGTTTTATATCCAGCCACAACATATACTCTTAAACGGAAGGTTCATGAGTGGCTCAGGGAGAGTAACAATTAAAAATAATAAAAAAAAACAAGGTTCTCCAAATGGTTCTTTGAGGGATGCCATAAAATAAACGTTTGTAACCAAGATATGTGAGTGCAAAGAACTTTAACATCAAGCCTTCCAACCATAGACGTCAGGGTTGCCTACTCTTGTGCACTGGCCAGCACGCTCTACTCTCACACTTTCACACCACACTTACTATTTGTCATGTGATTTTTGCAACCTCTCAGACGGTTGCTGCTTTGGAAGTTAAGGGAAGCTCACCCTCACCATCCTACTTGGTGTGCTCATGGCTGGACCAACCGGAATCTTACTCTAGTAAAACTGGGACTAGACAACCTCTGTGTGTGCATTTGCACATCTATGTCAGCAATGGGTGCAACTTAAAGTAGCAGAATTCAATAGAAGGGGTGTCCACAAATATATGGACATATAGTCTATGTTACCGTCACAGTAATGGTGCCCTTTATTCGTTTTCCAACAGATCAGAGATGCCAGCTCTCGCACAATGAGTTTGAGACTCACATTTTAGATTAATCTCTCCGACTCACAGAAAATGGCATGGTGCCCTTAAGCCTTTGAATGTGTAGTGTGAACAAAAAACAATAAAAATATTTTACAAAGTGTGCTGGAAAAGAAACTCAGGTGAGGCACAGCACAATTGACAAATCCATGCAGGTCACTAAGACCTTTTCAAAATGTGTGAATCGTGTAGAACAATTTCTTATTGGATTGAATGGGACTTTTAAATTCAGATCCACCTTTTAATAGAATAGTGCATTTCATAATGGCTACTAGTCAGCTATACAGAAGTCTGGCTCCTCTTCAGAAAGCCAAGAGCAACAGTACCAACAAAAATCCCCTGAATGTTCTGTAAAGGTTGTCTAAACGTGCATCAGAACACATTCCTTTGTGGAGCTTGGTTAGGTCAATTGAGAACATTCTGCACATCCTCATGTGCCAGTTACAATAACTGCTGCACACACGGATCTACATTCCACAACTTTAGAAGTCTGCTCTCTACACCTTCTTAAAAAGCAAACCTAGAGTGAGAGTGTGAGTGTGAAGAGATTCTGCTGCAGGCCATGCGTTGATTACCTCAGTCCCACATTACATCCGCTCTGATTAGGCATCAACTACTACAGTGAGCCCTGCAGCTTCTCCCACACTCAGCACTTCCACCCTGCTGCTCAGTGTCCAACACACACACCCACACACACACACACACACACACACACACACACACACACACACACACACACACACACAGGAGTTCTTGGAGCTCTTCTAGAAACAAGAAACACTCACTCGTCAAACAAAAAGTACCAACATGACAAACCAAAACCTTGAAAGGTAATATGAAATAATCATCTGCTTAAGAAGAACTAGACCCGTGCACATTATCGGGTTTGGAAGGGCACATGAGGGCCCATAGTGGAGCTGCACACTAGACAAAAGCACACAGTCCCACATTTCTCCAGATCGCTGCCCAGTCGCGTTTCATTTAATCATCTGGGGCACTGAAGCGGTCAGATGGATGTATTCAATCTTTGTGGGCAGTTGATACTGAGCCCCTGCCATGCCACTGATAAGACCCCAATTCCTCTGAGTGCACAAAGCAACCAGTGGTGTGCGATACTGGCAAAAACAGTCAGGCTTGCTGTAGTGTTGTACTGAGGGAGAGAATCATGTCCAGTGACCTCATGGACAGAGAAAGTGACCTGCATGGTACAGGACCACACAGAGTGACGCTAGAAGCCAAGTACAGTAAGAGGTGTTAAAAGAACGTCATCTCTATAGAAATAGACAAACCTGACATGGGCACACAGGAGAAGGAAAAACATGTTAATCAGAAGTGGAGAATAGTTTAATGTATTTGTCCCAAACTTTCACATTACATGTGTTAAAGTCCTGAGCAGTAAGCTGTTAGAAAGTTAACAATGTGCCAAGCTAAGTTAAAGCCAAACTGATTGGCATCTGAATATGGACATCTAGAAAATCCATCTGCTTCATTCAAGATATTTTCTATTGGATGGGTTTAGGGTTTGAAAGTCTCAAAAATGATCTTTTGTTAATAATTAAAGAAAGATAAAATGTCATAAATGGGACAATACATTTAAAAAGATTTTAAGACTTTTAGACTTACATTAAAAAGCACAATGCAGTATAAACTAGTAGTGTAGTGATTTATTGTGGACATTAAAATGTACATATTCCAGTCTTAAAGGCAAGGTAACAAAAATCTTCAAAAACATTTAAATAACATTGTCATGTGTCTGATTTATCTCTGTCTTCCTGTCTTGGTGTTGTTTCCTCCATGTGCTCCTAAGCACATGGGTTGTTTGTTTTTGTCCTTGTCTCCTCCCTTGCTCCGCCCATTCCCACCTGTGTCTGATTTGTGACCCTGCCCCCTCAATATCATTTCCAGGTGTGCTCAATGTCCTGTTGTATTTAAGACCCTTTGTCTCAGTCTTTTTGTTTCTGTCATGTTTTTTTTTTTTTTTTTTTTTTTTTTTTTTTTTTTTTCTGTCTGGCTTTGTTTTCCAACTTTGTGTGGGGAGTGTCAGTTTGTTTGGTTTGTTTTCTGTTATGTTTTTGTCAGTCATTTGCTTTGTAGTTCAGTTTGTTTCATTTGTTTTGTACTTGTTTGTGTTTCTTAATTAAATCCTAACCCCAGCGTTTACTTCTGCACCCTCATCCTTGTTCTGTCTGCTCGCACTTGACAAACATTTAAATAACACAAAACACAGACTAAGAAAGATGCAAAATGTAGTGGGCTCATTTATTTATTAGTTCATCTCAAAAAATAGATTATTATGAAAGTATTTTGTGCATAATTTATTTCATAAAGGTAACCTCTCGTGTTGCTCAAAGCTGAAGATAAACATTCTAATAATGCAAGATTCTGGATTGAATGGAGTACTCTGTACAACTTTCATATTCTTTATGATAGTTTCTGAGATGCAGTATAATTTAATTGTAAAAAATTACAATTAATGTACAAATTAACCTTATTTTGTGATTTTATTTTTAAATTCTATGCTAAAAAAGGTACAACTCTATGTACAAGACTAATTTTCTACCTTCATGTTATCATCTTTTTTTAGCCTCAAACACTCAAACATTACTATTATCATTATTAATTATTGTTAATATTACTACAGTTTTGTTTGATTGTGACCCCTTTGTGACTATTGTGACTACTGTTGCCCTATTTATCATTATCTTGTTCATTTTATGTTCCATTAACTATGAAAAACTAAAACCATTTCCATCTCTGACAGAATTATTTAATTTAAAGTAAAGCTGTTAATCTTTTAGTATAAGTTAAGAAACCAAATATGTTATTCTGTGGTCTCCGGTGGTCCACTGGATGTGGAATATTCCTCCTAAACATGGCTAACATCTTTAATGAAGTTATGGGTTTACGAGTCTCTCTTTCATTATTACAGGAGTAATTCAGTGGACAGACATCAAATAACTATATAATAAGAGTATAAGAAAACATTAATATATCACAGTATCACCAATATTATGTGTTGTAATACAATACAAATCATTCCAGTAATTCATGTAGTCAGTGGTTTATTTTGTGGTGTAATTAAACCCTGAGCGCTAAATAATACTATTGTTTAAAGACGGGCTATAACAGGAATGTTGCTGATCTAATCATGAATGGCCACAGCAAGTGTAGTGGTTTGGCGTAGGGGCTTGTTTGCGGTATTGTTCAAAGGCAGGCTATAACAGCACTGTTGCTGATCGGACACTCCCTTCTGATATACGTCCGTTTTATTACTCCGAGGGACTTGCTCCTACATTTTTCACTCACCCTTACACCTGTGTAATGTGTCAACCTGATTAGTTTGTAGTATTGTTTAAAGACAGGTTATAAAAGTAAGGTTGCTGATCAAATCATAAACGGCCAGACCAACTTTAGATGAGGAGAGATGCCTACCTCATGGAGTTTGCACTGCTGTGGGTGTTTAGGGTATGTAGGTTTGGGCCCTCTTTATAACCACAGTTGTTATCTGCAGAACGTTGCTGTCACCCTGTATTTTTTTTTAATTTATCCTAAAATTTAATTTTAAGGAATTGCAATGTCACCTTGTTTGTAGTATCACAATATGTCACACTTTATTGACTCATATCCCCTGATTTGTGGTGTATAACATATCATTAGGTTCTCGCCAATTCACGGCTCTACTTTTTAACAGCATTTGCTGTGTGAGAAATGGAAAGCTTAGAAAGCGCCAAGAAAAAATTCAATTCATGCTCATAAACATACAGTACATTAGTGACACACTACACAATGAGCTTTTTTTTCTACACTGCAACAAATCTACCTCCTGCCACTCACAATAAAAGCATGGCATTTGCTTTATAAAGCAAAGGCCTCTGAGTGAATTAAAACAGGTGAGAATACGGGCGCTGGAGTGTTTTTCCTGGATAAATAGATTTCAGACAATAACAAGCCCTCTATGAAGCCCATTGGACTGGAGGCTTATAGTATTGTGGTGTGTGTGTGTGTGTGTGTGTGTGTGTGTGTGTGTGTGTGTGTGTGTGTGTGGTGTAGTGTGAAGGGCCTCAGGTCAAAGTGTGATGCATTGTACAGTAGAATGCGCTCCCAGCGCACAAAGTCTCTTGCGCTCTCTCTCTTTTCCCCTATCGCTCTCACACAGACAGATCAGTGCAAGTCTGAGGCAGGTCGAGGGTCCTTCATTGGGAGTGTCAAGCCCCTCCAGTTGCTCCACTGTCACATCAGAGTTTCCTTGTGCTTGTGCAGAGAAAACTCTCTATACCCACTCCAGCCTCTGCCTCAAAAAGCCAGACAACTAACCTGAGCCTTGGCTGAGAAGTAATAAGAAACCCCTACTCCAGGCTATGGCCATTAGGAGAAAAGATGAGAGAAACTCTCCCAGACTCTAACCCTGCTGGCCAAGCGAACAGAGGAGCCAGACAGGAAAACAAACAGCTTCTCATCATCAAGCAAGATAATATGGAGTCCCTATAAAAGTCTGTCAAGTGTCAAGAAACGAAAGGTCCAGAAATGGTTCTTGCCTAAAGTTGATGATGTACTTCAAACATTGCTATATAGGACGTCTTTTTGGCCTGAACGACATGGTGGAGTTAGTATGGTGCTCTCTGCTCAGAACTGCTAATCACTGCATTTATTTATTTTTCTCTCCTACCTAAGACCTCCACTGACTATTGGTCCTCATGGTCATCCATTGCACTGCATGTGCTGAATGTCGGCGACACATCAGTGTATGATCTGTAGTAACTTAACATAAGACCTTTACTCTATGTGGAGCTTTAAAGATCCCTCCCATGAATGGTTTTTAACAAACCAAAGATGTATCTTCTATGGCAGAGTTGCAACCTGTTCAATAAAGAGCAAATGCAATATGGAGACCGGAGCCATGTGAGAAAAGTCTAGATTCAAAGTCACAATTGCAACAAACAAATATGAACACAATATATGAACAAATCTACATAAGGAACCCACAGCAATTTTCAAAGAACGAAGGTTATGAAAGTCTACTGCAACACAGTATCAAAAAATAACCCTTTAGATTCACCTGGATTTCTGCATTGATTACTAATAAAATGTGGTTAAGTAAAGACAAATATAATCTAACTAAAGTAATAACACAAAGTGTACTATTCATGTCCTTAAGCACATAGAGTAAATACTCACAGTGCAGGCTAGAAAAAATAAGTGAATGCCAGTGCTAATCAATTCTCCAAGGTAATTGGCAAATGGGGTCCTCACATTTGTAAAGACACACAGAGCCTGGATTTTGTCAAATATGCTCTTCTAAAGAAAGACTGATTAGTGTTAACAACTTTTTAGAAGTCCTCAGAAGACGTGTGACAAATGCACGAAGATGGAAAAGCACTGCTAATGACTTGGCTGTACATCAATCCTCGGTTAGACAAACTGTGTACAAACGGATATAATTCAAGACGGTTAATTCTTCCTCTAAGAGTGGGTGTTCTATCAAATTCAGTCCAAGAGCAAAACTGAACTTGTGAAAGAGATTAGAAACACCCTTAGAGGTTCCATAATATTGGAGGTTCCTGTCATGGAGGTATTTCTTGGTACCAGTGAGACAATTGTGAAACTATTTTACACATATTCACAACCTTAAACAAATCAGCCATAACATTAGCACCACAAGTCTAATTGAGTAGGATCCTTTGTGCCACCACAACAGATCTGGCCATTTGAGGCACAGACTTCACATGTCTTTAAAAGTCATCCTGTGGTATGTGGCGCTAACACATTGGCAACTAAAGTCCTAGGGTTAGGGTTAGGTTAGGGTTAAGTGGGTTAAGGTGGGACTTTCATGGAGCCCATCAATGAGCCTTGAGCACCCATGACCCTGTTGACCCTGGTTATTACTGTACATTTGTTTTACTTTGAACAACTTGAAAAACTGACTGTTTACTTGCTGCCTAATAATCCCACCCCTTGACAAATACCAGTATAGATGAAGATAATCAATGTTTAAAACTTCACCGGATGATCTGTGGATATTTGGATGAAAAATGTCACTGAACACAGACACCAAAATCTCCTTCCATCTATGAAGCATGTTGTATGGAGCACCATGGTTTAGGGCTGCTTTGCTGGCTCAGGGCTTGGACAGCTTGGAATCAATGAAGGAACAATATATTCAAAAGTGTGTCAACAGATTGTAGAGGAGAATGTAAGGGCAGCAGTCCATGAGTTCAAGATGAAGAGATGTTGGACAGAAATGGCAAGACAATGATCCAAAGCACACGAAATTAACTGACGAACGGTTGGAAAAGTATTTAATTTTTGTTTTGGAATGACTATGTCAGAGTACTGACCATAACACTCCACTGAAATGATATGACAAGCCCTAAAATGACTTGTGCACAAAAACATCTCAAACGTCTTAATTTTCTGAAACATATTTACAGGGACAAAGAATCAGGACTGAGATGGAGTCTGTCTTAGAATAGTGTCCTTTTATAATACTGTACGAACTATACACAATAAAGATAATAAAAATAATACAAACTGGACCTCAGAAACACTAAACACTAGGCTGTCCCTGTTTACTAAGACATCAGGCATACTTCTGAGATGTCTTTATAGTTAGTAATGAGTGCATAGGACAGATGGTCTTCATAAAAAGTGTCTCTGAGTTATCATCGGCACTCTTTAATTGGGAGTTTATGGCAGACAATGCCAGTAATGAGAGCAATGAATGTTAGGAACAAATGAGTCATTAGAGGCACTTTAGGCTGGTAGACAGGGATAAAATTAGATTAGATTAGCCTTTTCTCATCCTTCTCGAAGAACAGTGCTTGTCTTTCATTGCCCTGCTGCTATGAAAGATTACTGCCCTGGCATAACTAACAACTGTCATTTAGTGTTTAGTGCTGACTCATAAGAACATGAAAAGCTTAGCTCAACCAAAGCCCACCTCTGTGCTCTGTAGACTACCTGAGGTCACATAAGTTTACTAAACTTGATGTAAGGGTCAGTGAAGTTAACAAGATTATCATTACAGGAAGCACTGCAAGAAACCTCTGTTCAGGTCAGGCTTTTTTTTTTAACAAGGCTAGCAGAAACACTTTTGAAGCGTGAAAAGTGCTGATATATGAACAGGTCATAAGCTGTGTACAGTGAATTCGGGAGCTTGCTCTATTTCACACTTAGAAGTGATGATGACTAAGGGATTTTTTTTTTTCATAGGTCACTGAAATTATGCATTTCTTGTTTGTAACTAACTGGTAGTGTTTGTAGACACCCCTTGAAATGAATGCATTCAGCTACTGTACGTTTCACCGCTTGCTAAGCACCACTTCACTTCCATGCATGCCCAGCTATTTTAAGGTGTCTTGAGAGGCTAGGTAAGATGTGTTGAAACAATTTGATACAGCAAGGTCTCAAGATATCTTATGATTAAGGACACTGTCTCTGTCTTGAGACATGAAAGTTAATGTTGTACGACATGGAAATAATAAACAGTAAGACAGGGAATAAATTCATATTATCTTAAGACACAGAGATTGTATGTTTTAAGATGGTTCAGTCGAGATCAGCTAACAATGTCACAACTATTATATCATATTGTATCATAATAGTCAGTCTCATCTGGTCCTTCCTGAATAGGGTCATGGTTGATCCATTGAATCATTGGGCACAAGCAGGACACCCTGAACAGGGTGTCAGTCTATCGCGGGGTCTCACACACACACACACACACACACACACACACACACACACACACACACACACACACACACACACACACACACACTCTGCACTTCTTCTGCAGAGCTTTATCAAGAGATACACAGAGTATGGGATGCTAACACACAGTACTTGGACACAAGCACGACTCTAACCCACAACCCCAGGCACCTGGAGCTGTGTGACACACGCCCTACATGTATATTGTACTATATTATATGTTATATAAATACTATATTTTATTACATAAAAGTTCTCCAAAAAACAGCAGCAAATGTTCCCACAGTAACATTAAAGGAACATTCTAAAAACATTACATGACCTTGCTAAAAGGTCCAGTGGCTTTACATGGAAATAGAATAGGACTGTGTTTCTCACTGCCAACATATGAAGAAAAGAATTTCCTTGACAAGTTCCCTTGCAAAAATGTCAAAAACACGAGGATTGTTTGTATGAACATGTGTTTTTGGCTGATGTCATCTTCCACTTCCCAAGCTGCATTAAAATACCCGAGAACGCATTTACCAAGAACAGCTAAAGTTTGGGGATGTGTTCTTGCTTCATGTCCAAAAAATGGTAATAAATAGCAGCGATAGTTTATTGTTATGTGGTGAGCTTTGTATACCCTCCTGTGGTAGCCTTAGCTACGCTGTTAGACAGCACATCTCAATAGTCCCCTTGAGTTCTAGCAAGCTTGTTCTTAGTAACTTGTCAAGAATGTTCTTCCCCAAAACACATATCCATTCTAGGCATGAACCTGGTGGAAGTCCCACCATTAAGCTGTGGAGCTGTGGAACTGTGAAATAATGTGCTCTATCCAGGACTTTTGGGAAGAGCTGCAGAGTTTGAAATGAGGTGGGCGGTGATCATCCAACATTCTGACCTCACTAACACTCTTGAGGCAGAATGCAATCAAATCTTCATTCCACAGTGTTCCTCAACCCTGGTCCTGGAGACATCTCTGCCCTGCACATTTTAGCTTTAACACACCTCCAAGCAACTGTGAAGGGCTGGTTAAGGAACTGATTAGTTGAATCAGGTGTATTGGGAGCAGAGAAAGCTCAAAAATGTGCAGGGTATGAGTGCCTTCAGCACTAGAGATTAGAAACAGCAGAGTAGAGACAGGGTCAACTCTTAATAATACCATCAATTTCAGAAGACGTAATGAATGAGCAAGTGTCCCAATACTTTGTCCATACCATGTGTTTCAGCTAGATTTAGATACCGCAGAGAAGTGCTACAGTATTTGTGAAAGAACATCCTGAGACTCACACCTTACTGCTTCTTTTTTTGAGTGCCGTTCAGCTGTTAGTTTGAATGACTGTATAATACATAAACAGTGAATAGTTCAAAATAAAAGCCCAATTTATTCAAAAGTGAACAAAACCTTCTAAAAAAAAGAGAGAGAGACAAAGAAAAAGCAGCGATGACTAATGCAGAACAGGAACAGGAAGATGTTTTGGTAAACAATTTAGACATAGGAATTGCAAAATAAGCCACAGAGGGATTTGCATATATGAGGAATATGTTCGGCAAATAACCTGTGGTGGTGTGTATTCTTCACAGAATGCAAAAGCTCATCAATCCTACCAACTATAAACATAAATGCACATTAATGCACACTAATGCCTACTCATTATGCTTGTGTAATTTCTCTTGCAGATTTAATGTGTGGTTGTATAATATTATTCAGAATGTTTCCCTTCTTGATTTGCCTCTTATGCCATATTAGGCATGTTTCTGCTTTAACGCACTTTGTGTAATTGCTATTAAAACATATTTGAAAACCATGAGGCTGGATTTGTGTGAAACTGAACTCGTCTAAGGCTTGATTATCAATATAATATGAGCCCATTTTAAGCCCTTTTGTGTCACTTTCATCAGACATCCTGCAGTTCTTCTGCACGGTCTTTGACTATATTTTACCCAGCAGCCACATGGCGCTCCTGAATGAAACAGCATTCGTTGCTCACTGACTGAAATACTGAAAGCAGCCATACTTACTCATGAATAGCATATGGCACAGCTGAGACTCTAACCTCAGCAAGGAGACCATGCTCTGGCTACTAACAATAAAAAAGACAACAGCAGATATTCCCATGATGAAATAAATTATGTGAGAATGTTAAAGGGCAGGGAAAGCAGACAGTGGATTTCAAAGTAGCACTCCATCTTTTGACTGGGTAATGAAAGCCTGCTGAATAAGGAGACCCTTCAAAGCCAAAGCATAGAGGAGCTCCAGCTCTTGTCATAAAGCACCAGGCCTGAAGGACACAAGAAGATGCTGAATAATCTCCTCAAGTGGTAACACAGAGTTGATGGTTCAGACATCATCTATGGTGACATAAGAATGTGTGGCCATGAAGCTTATGGGCTGTCATTAAAATGAATAAAAGATCAAAGAGGGTCTGGGAAATCCTTTTTCCAGCACCCACTGCCATTTGCTCTCTTTTAAGATTGAAGGGCTACCATCATCAGTCACCGCATTACAAATAACGAGAGCAGTTGAGTCCAAATTCACTAAGAAATCAGTAAACAGACATGACTCAGTGCAACTCTATCAACCTTCATTTCTGTCTTTTCTCAGCAACAAGCTTCAGACCTCGACTTACAAGATCATTTGGATAGACAAAAATGTATGGATCAAAAACACTGGACTAAAGTTATTGAGGGTTGATAGGGTCAATCAGTACCTTAACTGGCCACAGTACATTAACTGGCCACCAGCTCTGCTGTTATACCTATTTTCTCCATTATTAACTTGCTGCCTAAGTAATGTGGTTGCGTTTAACATAGACTATATACAGAAAAACAAAAGCATATATCTTTAACAGAGTGATAAAAAAACACATAGAAAACATTGTATTTGCAGTAGGATTTCTGGTGACAGATTTCAACCAATACAGTTACCTCAACCCCAGGCAATTTCAATGATGTCAGCAGAATGCAGGTAAAGCACAGTCCACTTCTGATTCCTATATGTGCTGTGCTGTAGTCATATCTTGTTGGAATTTGCAATGATGGGGAATATTTTCATTTGCAGTTTGGAATCGTTTTAAAACAAAGAAGATGTTCACTGGATAAGTTCACTGGACAATGAGAATTTCCTGCCATTTTTGCCAGCTGGTAGACCCATATGACCTTCCACTTTGTATACCTGCAAATTTAGCTACCTCCTTCACACTATGGTCTTTGGCTCAAATGCAATCAGTCCTTTTAGCCAATCATTAACATCTGCTGTGTGATCCATTTTCCACATATTGAATGAGGCATTCACTGCAGTGTGCCACCTCTTCCCAATCTTTGAGTCCCATCACACACTCAACAGGTATTTATAGTCGGATCAGGTTTGTGTAATGCCATCTGTTGGAGCTTGAAGTTACTACAATTTTAAACACACAAGAAGACATACTTTGTCTGGTGAGATTACGTTCATATCAGATTGGGTTTTGCTCTGGCTGGGTGGCCATACAATGAACTGAGATATCCACTGTTTAAGACAGTGCTTGTCCTCAGTCACGTCTGAAGGCCTTTATATTTAATTTAATAAAAGGAGTCCAAACAAACCAAGAAGATGCCAACAAACTAACATACTTAGCAATAACACTTCAACACCTTTCTTAGGGATAGACTGTAAAGCCCAACTCAGGAACTCATTTAGCAGCCGACAAGGTCTTCTGTTCATCAAAACAGCAATTATTTTAAGGTGTATTAAAGTAGAAAATGGAGTGATGATGTCTTTCTAGACATCACTCCCACAAACCCCCTACGGCAACTTTATTTGAACTGAGCTTGTCCTCAACAGATTTAGACAACCTTTCTTGTCGCCATTCTTCAGAGCCTGGCTCACACACTCATTTGGCTAACCAGCAGCGTCTCAACAAGTGCATCCAATCAATGTGTCTCACCAACGGTTGCCCGGAATTTACTCGGGCCGTGACGTGGAGCTGTAGCCATCATTGTTAATGTCATTAGCATTTTGATGGAGCAAGATTCCCGCTGTCACTGCAGGGGAGAGCCGCAGCTTGGATTAGCTGTCACTCTCCCAGAGTGACAGGAACGATAAGCAGGATCAGTACTCTTGCACACACACTTGGATGGAACGGACTCGTGTGGAAACGAGGTGGCGGTTATCGTGAGGTGCCAGCGGGTGGATGGGCACCCGCATACCCCCCGCAGCAAAGCAGCACAAGCCTCTGGCCTCCCACTCTCATCGGCCCACAGCCCACAGCTTGAAAAAGAGAGAGCAAGGTCTAGGCAGGAGCAGGGGACAGAGAGATAATGGAGGGAGGACATATAGGCCTGGCATTATCCTAATAATATTATCGCTCAGGGACTCCGCTACACTGCCCATGGTTGGAATTATCACTGTGTAGAGACTCATTTCCCTGTCAGCTGCTGCACATATTTGTTTTCCGAGGAAGAGGAATGTTGGGCAGTGGTGCAGAGGGCATGGCATGAAAAAGAAATACTTTGCAAAAAGGTCAGGAGAAAAACAAAGGCTGCTTGATGGCCCCTGGTTGGGTGCTTTGCACAAGCAGTGCAGATTTGAGTAGATTACAATGATTTGAGGTGGCATTTGAGTGTTCCTTAAAGGAACAGTGAAGAAGTACACTGAATCTGACCAGAGATCTGGTGACCTGGTAAAATTAGAGATGGGCACTCGAGATAGCAACTTGAGTCAAACTTAGGTCATACACAAACCCCTCAGTGTCATTGCTGGCCTGAGGATAGTTCACCGACCACAAATATCCAGCCAACAGCTTCCGGAGGGCAGCGTCCTATGAGTACTGATGAAGAAATAGATGATTCTCATTCAAACTTTGCAGAAACAGACGAGCTTCTGAATATCTATAAGATGGACCCTCAAAGGTAGGAGTGTCTAATAAGTGTGGTGAGGGGACGCTGTTGTTTCTGATCCACTTGTATCAGCACAACACACACTAACACACTAACACCACCACATCATTGCCACTGCAGTGCTAAAAATGACCCACCACTAACATAACACCTGCTCTCTGGTGGTTCTGCAAGGTCCTAACCACTGAAGAACTACTGAAGAGGCTACAAAGTATGCAGAGAAACAAATTGACTACAGTTTGTGTTTATAGAACTACAAAGTGCTTCTGTATGGTAAGCGGTGCTGATACGTGATGTACTGAGAGGAAAGACTCAAAGGGGCAGGACATAATGTTATGCTTGATCATGTATAACAACATATCCATTGTTGCACTGGAAGTTTGACAGAAAAATGAAACAAACTCTTGAAAGTGGGCATGAGGAAATGAGATGGCTATGAGGTCGAAAATGAGAAGATAGTTGAAGAAGACAACATGGTCAGCTGATTTATGTTCTTATGCCACATTCTGACCCTGCCATCTACATGGTACAGCATTCATCTGACCAACAGCTCTCTTACATTCATACTACTCCTCTGGTTGACCACATAACCAGCATAACCTCTTATGTATGTTTTTGTCAGAATCCATGATATTCCTGTTAAAGAAAGATGGCTAGTTGGTCAATCTTTTGCAAACAGCAGAGAGATCTGAGATGGTCTTCTACCACTGCAGGAACCTTATCAAAGAAATTTTCCCCACCCAAAGTAGCTATTTAAAGACTGAAGGGCATGCTATCAAACTCAGTATCAGAAGAAGAAATCAGGCGATGGCATGGCACAGTTGTCTTATGCCTACACTGCCATTAATCATCTAATAAGGAGCCTGAGTTCAATCTTAAAATTGATAGAATCTGAGTCAGCTTTTCTTGTCTGCCTTCCTCATAAAAACAGGATTATGGCCCGGTAAAAAGTTAATTATTGTGACAATTCCCCAAACGTATCTAATGATTTCTGCAGAACAGCAGACAGGGTTATTCTGAGTGTAAAAAAGTTGGCGAAGGAAAGTGAAGATGATTTCTGTCTGGATGAGATCATCATGATGCAACTCTGTGACAGGTTGTGTAATGAAGAAAAATGAAGTGGTGGAGCAGGAGAGCTAATGGAAGAAATTGACATAAAGTCAGTGTCCCGTTCTTCACCTCAAATAAAAAGCATCTAAATGCGGAAGGCTACAAAGTAATGCTGCAATGACTGGTGAGTTTTTCTACACTGATTATACAGTAGAATGTTTATCCATAGAATTTTTCTTCAAACGGTAGTTCTGCTACCCCTAACTGTGGTTCTGCTTTTGCATCACATCTGTAGACTTGCAGGCTTTTGATGAGCAAGACTTTTAGACTGTCGGGCCACTCTAGGGTGATGATGCGCACAGATTCACAGCTGTAGAGTAGTGCAACTATTCAATTGCCTGCTTGTCGAGAAACATGAGAACATAAATTCAGAACCCATCAACACCACAGCTGTCCAAGGACATGGGGAGTGTGGGGTCAATCCTGGGCTTGGAGTATCTCTGCCTTTTTTGTTTTCCTGCTGTAACACATCCAGTTGTTCTCAGCAAGGGTTTTTAGTTAGTCCATTAGTTGGATTAGGTATGTTGGAATTACAGGACACTCTACATGGGCAATGGTACTTCAAGACTGGGATTGAAAACTACAGCTATAGAAGAATACATCACAGTCCAAACCCTATTGCTATTACAGCTGAATGCTATCAAATCCCTATGCCCATCTTCCTGCAATCCTTCCTGGAAGAGCAGAGGCTGTTACTACAGCAGTAGAGCAGGTGTCTACAAGCCAGTAGACATTTAGTTTACATTTCTGTCTGAATGCAGGGCAAACCTTTGTCAAACCATCCAAACACATCTAGGTGGTCAAAACTGAGAGACTGAAGAGCTAAACTCTGTAAAATACAAATCAATCAAGCAAATGATTTCTGATGATTTTTTTTTAACTATTGATCCTCTTAGAAGGTTTGCTACACCACTATCACCAGTATGCAAATAAGGAGAGGGGAGAGTTGTAGAGTAAGTACTAGAAGTCCCTGCTGTTCCAGGAAAGCAGATCACCCCGTGTAAAAGCAGTAGGGGAGCTGGCTACAACACCCTTAAAGAAAGAGTGCTTTGATGCAATATAAACCAGGGAGCATCTCTGCATGTGTAAGGCTCAAACAGCAGTGGGCTGGGTTTCAGTCTGGCTTGAGGGCAGACAGGATTTATGAATGAAAATGTGCTCGATTAAAAATACTGAGTACAAAGATATACTCATCACCATCACACACATCACACAAATGGAATTTGACATTAAAAGGGTTTCATTCAAAGCTATTCTGGAGCATTTCTATTGGTCCATCTTGACAAAAAGTGAAAAACAGGGCTCAGAGGGACTCAGTAATCTAATGAACCAGATCTATGATGCAAGGATTGCAGGTTTAAATCCCAGGTCATACTGGTTGCCATCAGCAGCCAGAGGATCAGGTGTGCTGAAATTAGAGGACACTCTAAAAGCTGTTGGGCAGTGGTACTCCAGGACCAGGATTGAGAGCCATTGAAATAGAAGAACCTTTTTTGGAAGGCTTAAAGGAGCTTTATTTGATGGCCTCATCCACTCAATGCCATGTTATCTCAGTTGAAGATATTGTAATCAGTTAGCCCCCATGTGCTTCACAGGGTTGGCTTTCTCGAGTGTTACTGGTAAAAATCAACAAACCAGTACTTTCCCTTCTGATGTATGTTAAGGACCAGTTTGGGTGAGCTGACGTTTTTGAGGTTTTTGAGGAAGCAGACGATGGAGAGAGATGTTTAAAGGATACATCAGCAGGATAAACTTTTTATACCCTTGATTTCAGCAGACATGAATGAATGAATACTTTTATCCATACAGTGTACCTGCTCTTGACTTTCCTGCTTCACATGTTTTCCAGATCTGTGCTGGTAAAGGATGTGCTGCATAAATATAAAAGGCCTTCTCTGTGCTTCTTTTCTCAGAATGTTTCTCCACCTTGTTCTAGTAAGATGAGAAATGGGAGCATTAGCTGAAGGTCCTGGCAAGACAAGGCCCAGCATCACTTCAGAACAGCCACATTTCACACCCAGAGACCCCACATACAGCAATGGATCACAGGAGCAGGCCTAGCAAGCAGGGTGAGGCGATGCAACCGGGACACTGACACAAGCATTGAGGTTTTTCCATTAAAAAACACATGACTCAAGACGAGTGGCTGCATTACACACTACTCTCTCTCTCTCTCTCTCTCTCTCTCTCTCTCTCTCTCTCTCTCCTCTCTCTCTCTCTCTAAGTAAAGTGCAGGATGGCATTTTCTAAGAACGTGTATCACCACTAGGCAGAAGAGTCACCCAGTTTAAGTTGGCTAAGTGCTGCTCTTTTCGCCATGCTTCATTGTCCTGAATGGTGGTCTAATGTGGAATTCATAGCCTGGAGGTATCACTGACAAACGGCTTTCAGTGATCACTGACGAACGAATTTGCATGAGGCTGTTCCAGGGATCATCATTACAACTCTGGACCTTCTGATTCTTCGAATTTACGCCACCAACTTCGAAATATAGAATGGACTGAGTGATATGGGCCAAAATGAATCCTATCCCAATACATTTTAGCTGAATGGAAATATAAATGCAATATGAAAAATAGATCACCTCATTCTGTCCCTTTATCTCCATCCATCCATCATTTGCTGCTTATCTGGGATCGAGGTCAGGGAGCAGAAGCCTTAGCAAAGGCCTTCTCCTCCCTGACTATAATTAAACATACAGAAATTTGCTTTATACTCTCTTCATCTTCATGTCAAACTCTGCACCAGCTTCCTTGGTGTGTGTGTGTGTGTGTGTGTGTGTGTGTGTGTGTGTGTGTTTGAGAATTCAAGTGGACATGAAGGGGGACAGAGTAGAGGATGAGTGGGGTGGAGCAGAGTGAGGGGAGTGAAAATGTTTTTGGCATAATTGAGCAGAAGAAGTTTAAAATCAGTTTAAAATCGCTTTAGAAAACTTTAAAATTCTATATAACCAATATCACCCCAGCCCATACTTTGCTCTGTTTATATCTCATGATTGATATTGATATAAAACTCAATATATTGCAACCACAAAATCCCCCACATTCATCCAGAATGACTACTTAAGGTTCATTAGTTTGATCAGGTTGGGTCGGATGAGTTTGATCAAAGTCTGCAAGATTGGTCTGTTGATGGTAGTTCACTAGGAGTAGGGTTGGTGGCCCTAGGGTCATGCATACACCCTAGATAGATGTCTCACATTTGCCCACAATTTTCCTGCTTCCAATACACCAACACAAGAGCTTTCTGTTCTGCTGCCTGATGTTGATCCTCTAAATCCTAACCTTACCATAACCTACACTGAGAGCTGGGTGGAGCTTAGAGTCATACAATGAGTTTTGAACCCTGTCAAAGTCTGACCATCAGAAGAACACTCAACACTAAATGGTGTGCATGGCAGAGTAGCAAGAAGAAAGAAGCTGATTGCAGAACATTGCTGTCCATCTGTATTTTGCTAAAGGACTAGCCAGAAGGCTTTTGGAACAATGTTTTGGTTGACATTAGAATATAATTGAAATGTATTGGTTTAAATGAGAAAGAAAAACAAAAAACAAAGAACAAAACACTGCATTCCAGTACACAAACTCTGTCACATTTGTGAACCATAGTGATGGTAGTATCATCTAGGCCAGGAAGGCTTGCCATCATTAGTGGAATGGTGTATTGTTAAGTATACCAGCAAAGTCAAAAGTATTGAAACATTTTTAAAAGTTTTAAAATATTAAAACATCTTCTGTGAGCTGACTATTAAAAGAATATGAATGACAAAGCAAGACAAAGACTTTTACACCAGCATTGCAAACACAAATGATGCTTTGAGTGTGTAGTGTCCATGACAGCTATATATATATATATATATATATATATATATATATATATATATATATATATATATATATATATATATAGAGAGAGAGAGAGAGAGAGAGAGAGAGGCATTGTGTGGCTCCACCAAAGTCCTATAATGCAGTATCAGTTTACAGGCCTGAAGTGGCAAAGATAGAGATGCCTTTCTCCCATTACAGTCAGTGGACTATCAGCTTGATTCTAAAGCTGACATTTTAGGGTAAACAGGTGTTTACAATACATACAATGAAATAAAAAATATATAATTTTCCTATAAATTTACAATTTTGAAGGTATGATATTAATATCCACTATTGCATTTTAAGCTTTATTATTCTTACATATTCAGAATTTATAATCCTTGACCAAAGGTCAGAGAAGATAAGTGTGTGACTCTCTCTCTCTCTCCCTTTCTCTCTCTGTGTGAGTGTGTGTGTGTGTGTGTGTGTGTGTGTGTGTGTGTGTGTGTGATCCAGTCCATCACCAGAGCTTATGTGAATCAAAACTGTCACTGTGCCACATCTCTGATTAAAGTGATGGATAAGCTGCCAGCTTTTACTCTGTGTATCTCTGGAAAAAGCTCTGCAGAAGAAGGGCAGATGTGTGTCTCTGCATGTGTGTGTGTGTGTGTGTGTGTGTGTGTGTGTGTGTGTGTGTGTGTGTGAGAGAGAGAGAGAGAGAGAGAGAGAGAGACTGACTGCTGAAGAGTCTGGTGAAGGTCTCTAGCAGGAAACTGAGCAGCAGTCTAACTGGCAAATGTACCCCCTTGGAGGCTCTGCTGATGAAAATAAGGCCAGAAGTTTATTGTTGTTGTTGTTGTTACTTCCGACGGAAAACAAAAATCTTCTGTCCTTGAACTTAAAAAGGAAGAAGACTCAAACACATACAGTATTAAATATGAGTTTTAGATGCATCTTTCTCACAAACTCCTTTTTTGTGCTGTTGTATCTGTTTTGACGTTGCCCAGACTGGGTCCTGTGGGACAATTACAGCTCTGAGCAGTTTTTAAAGCAGAACTGAGTAAGACAACCTTTGATTTCGTAAAACGTCCTTGAATTATTACCAAGCAGATGTGAGTTTTCTTGAAATCAAACGAGAAGTAAGAGATCAGGGTTTCTCAGCTGCACTACTGGACAAATGGGAAGCTTTGAATCAAGGAATAGCCCAGCATTCTGAAAGGTCTAATGTCCATTTCAGTGAGAAAGGCAGCTATAACAAAGACAATGTGTGGAATTACTGCATGTAGACTTCTCAAACCATGATACCCAACTGGACTAGAGTTGTATTGAGGGGAGTTCTGATATCATTGAAGTATTTCCACTACACTATAAAGTTGAATCTCTGTAAGTAGGTGAGGCCAGTTAAGCTTCCCTGGAGCCTTGATTTTTAAAAAATTGCTATTGCATAGGATGATACTCAATGCTGTGTTTTAAAAGAAACGTAGTATGAGAGCAGCTGTGGCCTGGTGGTTAGGGAACCAGCCTTGTGACTGTAAGGTTGCTGGCTTGAATCTGTGAACTGGCAGGACATGACTGAAGTGCCCTTGAGCTGCTCCCTGGGTACTGAGTATAGGACTGCCCACTGCTCTGGGCATATGTGCTCACTGAATTTACTAGTGTGTATCACTGCGTGTGGATGAGTAAAATGTGGAGGCCTAATTCCTGTGTGTGCATAACACAGTGGCTCAAATGAGTATAAATACTATTCTGTGTTACTAATTAGCTTCTTCTGGCTTGTTCATTGTCTTGCTGGTGCACTATTCTACTGTGCAGGAACACCTGCATGAAAGACCCTGTATACACCTGGTCACCAGTATCTGTACTGTATCCTGACTAGATTTTATTGCATTTTCAGCTCATAATCACTCTGGATGATACATTTCCAACAGAATTTCTGAGAATGTTCATTATAAGCAAAACAAACAAGCACAAAAAATTTAGCCCCAAATACGTTTTGGTCAAGACGTGGTCAAATATATACATTTTCTTCATCTCAGATGAACACATTTTTTGTTTGTGTGTGAAACTATGAAAACATCCCACAAAATTGGTCAAGAGTTCTTAAGCTTAAATGCACCTTGCATGTATTTTTAAAAGGTTTGACCTTATCCAGATAGAATCCTGATACTCAAGATGGATTAAGTGACTAGGCATAAACGGGGTCAAAAATCGGCTTCATGGAAGACTCATCAAAACGTTTCTTCATCCTCAGCACAAAATTCAGCTTAAACGCTTTTCAAATGAACATCTAAAAAAACAAGTCCCTGGAAACCTTCAACTTTAAGCCATGTTGCTGTTTTCTGCTTATTTCTCCCTTTTGCGTCTTGAATATCGCATTTTCAAATGAAGACATTTTTGGTTAAACATGTCACGATAAGCACATTTGTTGTCATTACACTTATGCAGATGTGCAGTACGATTAAATGTTCATATTCCAGCTTAGAAAGCCAGGGTCAGAACATAGAGTCAGCAATGCTACAGTTTCCCTGGACTATTATTGTGCAAGGTCCCTGCAGCTGACACGCGTTGGTGTTGGTGTGGAATTCACAACACTTTGACCTTTCTTTTACACCGTGCCCACTTAATAAATGGTTCAATGAATGATGCCATAGAAGAACAACCTTTCAAAAAGAACCATGTTTGTCATAGAGATGTATGAGAAGATTCTTTTTCACTTTCTTCACACTCACGCATCTCTATTGAGAAGGTGCTTCATGGAAACAAAGGTGTCTCTTCCATGGCCTCACCCACTAAACCATTTATTAGGTGTGCATGGTGCGAAAGAAAGGTCAAAGTGTTGTGAATTCCAGACCCACATCTACTGAGTTTCAGCTGTTGAGACCTTGAGCAAGGCACTCTCTGGTCCAGAGACACTGTAGCATTGCAGATGCTATGTTCTTACCCATTTGAACCATTTCAAACACCTTTCATTTTAAAAAGTGTAGTTAGGGCGTGTTAACCTCTAGAACTCTAGGCCAATTTTGTGGGATGTTTTCATAGTTTGATGTATTTTTATGTGCCAAAAATATAAGAAAATTATTTATAGGAGACAGTCACAGATGCCACTGATATTGTAACATTCAGGAGATCATATGCTACTCAGATATGTCAAATATTCTGAGAATTTAAATATCTGTAAGAATTTGAATGTTTTGATTACGTTTTTATAATTTTTTTATGCAGTTGGAATCTGCATGCAGTAAACATGCACTGGAAATCTCTATTGGCATTTAAAGTGAGATTTAATTCAAGTTGAGACAATTACATTTTAATTGTAGATGAGTCTGATCCTGAGATATGAAGCCTAAGAAATGGCATGTTACTGCCACTGTAAAGGGCTGATCCCAGGTTATAAGAGTTTATTGTGTTCCCTCAGTTTTCTGTTCCTGTTTCCTCTTCAAACAAAGAACAATACACCTTGCGAAACTCCAGCTTTGGGTGCATTTGGGTGGCATAGGCTGTTCAGGTTAACACGATCAATCTGTGTTTGTAATAGAAAGGTAAACACATTGAATATCTGCAATGCATCTGCATAGGCTGGTAGTGCCAAGTGAAAGCAATTGAATCTCCTGAAGTGGGAGATTCTGATCATTTTGAAGCCAACAGTTTGTTACTTATAGAGCAGCTCATTAATTAGTGCTTGCTGATGTCAGTGTTCATGCTGTTAGTCGAGTGTTTGTAGCAAAACAGCAGTTAATTTAGCCTAACTGTATTTGAGCAAATAGAAAAATCATTACAAGTATCTTTGGAGGCAATCAGTTGCCACTAAATATTTAAGATAATTCCGAGTTTAAATACGTTTAAGAATTTGATTGCATTAGGTAAATTAGAGAGTTATTTAAACTGGTAAGCAATGACTCAAATATTCTGTGAAAAACGTCTCCACACTATTGGGTATTTGCAACAAGGAAACTGTATAGAACTCTGTTATGTTCTCCACACTTCAGTCAGCTTACTCAGCCAAATAAGAGCACTATACCACAGACCATAAACAACAGCAAAAAAAACAAAAAAAAAACCAAAATGTAAATACACAGTATTACTGTCTCAGACATATCCACTGACAATCTAAATGACAAGCTCTCAACATATCAGCAGAAAATGAACCAACATGTTCAGCAGCAGCTATATATGATAGGCAATATCAACTCAAAGGTCTAAATAGTTTGCTCAGCAATGAAATCCACATCAGTGTACTATGAAAAGAGATCTACTCAGAAAACAACAGGTAAAGAAAACTAAGGGAACAGAGTACCCCATCTTGGGTGCAATGTTAAATACAGTGTTTTGATATTTGTTTCACATTAATTTTTTTTTTGATGTTTAATAATACCCACACTGTGTATAATTCTGAGATGAATGCAACAGCATTCTGTCAGATCTAGGTATCTGTTGGCCCACTGTGGGCCTACCAGCCCACTTTTAAGGCAACCAGGCTTATTTTTAAGGCAAAACTCTCTCTTTAGGAAGTTATCATTTAATGAATCCTTTAACAATGTGTTCCTTAAACCTCAAACATGGAACATGAAATCCAGCATAACCATAAGAGAGATGGAATACGGGCTAATTACAACATCCCAGAACTATTATGTAACAGTGTTGGCTCCTTATATTTATGACAGTTATACATTTATGAAGACATCTCACTTCTCCCTGAAGTTGCAGGACTCTCCCATATATTGATAGAAACATCATGATCCAAACAGTATCCCAGAAATTAAACAAACCAGCAGGAAAGAATGACACACAACAGATGAGCTATGAGGTGTGTTGGCAACCCCCATCTTTTTGCACATACAGACACAAAGAGACGACTTATTTACTCTAGGTACATTCTAATCATCCCTGTAGTTTGCTGCGAAGTGAACTACACAGGAAGTTCAGCCATTTCAACTGAAGGTCCGAACCACAGGATGAAGATGCTGTAGTGCTGATTTAACACTGCACTGTAAGTTATGGTGATACATTCACATTTATTTCCATATTACATACATAATATGATCCATGGCTGCCATTCATTAGTTTGATAGTTTAGAAAGCAAAGGAACAACCAAAGATTGTGCTGAATCATATGCTGTTCTTTATCAAACTACTTGAAATTCTCTTTTCTGATATCATATGATTACAATGTAGGGAACACAAGGGTACTGCTAAAGTACCCTTTGGAATGGAAGACAGATACTGTTATTTTGGCTACTGCCACATATTTCTTATATATACAGTTCTGTGCAAAGGTTTTAAATTCCTGTCGCTGATGAATAGTTTAGTGTAGAAACTCCAGACCCCATTAGAAGAGATGCAGGTAAACAGAAATACAATAAAGAGGAAAACGAATTTGTCATCCTAAAGAAAGAGGTCCTTCATCTTGTGATCTTGTGAGCTGGTAGTGAAGAACAAAGCTTGCTTCCAGATTTCTCCTGGTCGCCCCCAATTCCAATACCTACACCTGAATTAACATCACTTAGCACTGATTTACCAAACCAGGTGTTAAATCACAAAGTCATACGTTTATTCTAATATTAGTGATTTACTGAGGTCATAAACACTCACTACCCAGATTTCTCATTTACATAGGGTGCATAACGCTTTTGCACAGTACTGTACATCAAAGAACTACAGTTAAACTACAGAACCAATGCAAAACAAGAACAAATATCTATGGCCCCTTTAAGAGAATAAGTGTTAAAAATGATTCTCTACCCAGCTACAGTCTCTCCACATTTCTCTCCTCTCTATAACAGAAAGAACTTAAGGGTAAATAATCAGGTAGTCCTACCAGTGAGTGGGTGAATTCAGGTGCATGATCGTTCCTGTCTGTGATGGTGATGGTGGCTGTGGCAGTCCCTGTCAGCCCAACCTCACTTCCTGCCATGTCCTTAGCAACAATCTCCAGCTCATACTGTGTGGTGGGCAGAGTCTGCAGAGAAGAGAGCATAAACAACAACAGAAACAGGTATCATAAGTTGCCAGACATTTAGGCCATGTAGTAAAAAAAAAAAGAGCACAGTCACAGCAAGGGTTAATGGCTTCCGAGTGCCTTGATTAGATATCAAGTAATTGTTCAATCACTGGTGATTTAGCACTGGTTAAGTGTTGTCAATAAGCAATGAAAACAATTACGTGTGTTTCTGAAAAGGCATTTACACTTTCAGTCACCTGACGAAAACAAGGGCAATTAAACGGTAATCAAAAAATCATTGCATCGACTCGTCAAGCTCCTCCCTACAAGGGGAAAAAAGTTCTGTGGCTACAGAAAAGTGAAATTGAGCCATTCTCAGCTCAGTTTGCATGCAAACCACAAAGCTTCATCAGTGGAAGCCGACAGACAGGAGAGCCACAACACTGAGATTTCCTTTGCATTGATTTGCAGTCATTCTGCCTGGAGTGTGTAGAGGAGGCTGCAGCGGAGGAGAGGCGCGTGGCCTTGTTTTGTGTAAAGACCTATAATATTACAGCAGGGAAAAATCAATACAGTTCTAACAATCAGACTGAAAGAAATATCAGGGCTTTTCAAATCTTATAATCAGCACAGTGAAGATACATGATGCTACTTTAAATATACTATATTATGCTTTTTAATCATAATCCATCTCTCTAAAACACACACACACACACACACACACACACACACACACACACACACACACACACACACACACACACACACACACCATAATTATGTCCTGATCCCTATCCATTTATTCAGTTTGGATAATAAGTGGTAGTCACTACACAACCCATGTGCTGAAAATATCTCTAATCTGATTGGCTACACTCAGTGACTATAGGATTTACTACATTATGTTCAGTGATATAGTAGTCTGTTATTGTAAATGTTGTTTAATAATATTAAAAGGTTTTAACACATTTCTATTAAATCTTTCTTTTTTAAATCTTGATGTATTTATTACTGTAATTCAGAATTGAAATAATATATTCATGGTTATATTCTGATTGGCAACAGTCAGTGGCTGCACAGCCATGTAGTATACCATGACGATACAATATATTACAATATGCTTTTTAATCTATATTATTTATCATATTATGTAAGTCTTTACTTTTACTGTTATTTATTATTATTATTATTATTATTATTATTATTATTATTATTATTATTATTATTAGTAGTAGTAGTAGTAGTAGAAGTAGCTTTATTTTTAAGAATGTACATCAAAATCTTTTTCCAAGATATGAGTACATCTGCACAGCCTATCTCAGGTTGCACAGATACTGAATTTGAATATGTAAAATGCTGCTTTTCTGTGCTTTCTCCTCTCATTATTCAAAACAAACACAATGGACTAAGCATAAAAAACTCTGCAAATGTTCCAGCCTTTATGATTTCCAATTTATGAAAACAAATCATTTAAGTTTCTTTGCCCACTCTGTCTCTGACAGAAAGCTTTTTTTCTGCTCATATGGGAAATAACCCTTTTCCACAAAAGAAAGCCCATAAATTTATAACAATTATGAAGACATTAAGTATTTGTAATATCATTCCTCACGGAAAATGGGGAAGCAAAAGCGTATTACATTGGTGGTGTTCTTAATACATTTATTTGTCCTTATTGAAATCCCACTCAGTGCAATGGTAAGTACCACATGCTTAATAAAACTCATCCATCTGTTTCATGGAGTCCCCAGCAGGCACCTGACGCATGTGGCTCACTCTACCCACATTGCATTGCTCTGGTTCCACCACATTCCTTCCATATTTTTCCAAACAATGCACTAAAGTGGGACAGAATTTTGGCAAAGCCCTCAGTCCTGAAAAATTCAACCAAGAAAGTTATGCTGGGAAGTGAGCCATCTTCAGGCTTTGTCAAAGGAGACACTGAATGTTAAAGATGTGGAAGACCAGAGGCAAGAAAAAAGAGTGGCGCGTTTCCCTTTAATATGCTGCCCGCTGCTCAGAGATTCATTGAGGACAACCGAGGCACATAAGTAGACCAAATGATCCAAGCCATTTGCAGGAATCCTCCTTGACCTGCCTTAATTATTTTGTTTCAGAGAATGGCTGAGTAATACTAAGCACCAATAGAGTTAAGAGACCATGCAGCACTCCACACACAGTCAGCATGGTACACACAATAGATTTGCAATCCACACAGTGGATTACATTTGGACATGGGTTTTTACATGCAATCAAAATTGACATGATAATAAGCTAATGTATACTAATAACCAAAACTCAGTTTCTGTTGGGCTTAAACCGACATGCTACATCAAAGGAAACCAAAAACAAAGCAAAGCTATGAAGTCTAATAAAAGAAGCACAAGTGCTCTTTGATAAAGCAACACACAAGGCACATTGACTTGGCAAGCAAGTAATTAAACAACATAAAATATTTAATAAAATGTCATTATTTAAGGGACGTTCAATTCCATGTCCAATTCCATGTTTCTTAAGAAAACTATATTCTTATCTTCTCTGTTTTCATAATGTTTAGTTTAAATCTTTCAAATCAGCCAGATCAAAATCAGCCTACTGTCTGTTACCAAACATCCCAGAAAACATTATTGGAAAGATAACAAATTTTTTGGTGTCTTCCAGTGAAACAGATTCATGTTTAGCATAATGGTGTTATCAACAACAACAATATTTATTATAAACAACTATTAAACCAATGTTTAAAAATAAGAACATGTGCAATTGGCATACTATTTGCACCTCATTGATGTTGGGCAGTCGGAGTGTCTGTAATGAAGACCAACGGTGATTTGGCATTGTGTGAAACTGCAGCCCACACCGTGACACGCCTTCTGGATGTGTGAAGCATGAAAACAAACTGCTTATCTTGATGCTGACTACAGTGTCTCCACGCACTGATTCCTAGGTCATCTCCACCAAGACAAAAGTGATTATGACAGTGTGCCGTGACACCATTGCAGCCATGCATTGTGATTAGGTGAATCCTTCTGGGTGCAAACATTTTCTGATGATGACTGCATGCGTGGAGCAGATGATTGTGAGATTGGAGAATTCAAAAACTGCTGTTTTTCATCTTAGCTTCACTATATAGATTTTTAAAATAATAAAATATTTATACTTAAAAGGAAAGAAAGCCGTCCTCGTCAATTACCATTGTGCTTGTTTGTTTGTCCTGGAATAAATTCTCTTGTCATTATTATATAGATTTAGGAGCCCAGCAAACTCATTAACCAATCATTTGTATGTGATGTAACCCAGCCCTGGATGAGGGCTGTAACAATAACAAATCCTAGGCATAAGATGATTTTCTCTAAATAGAATTCAACTATATACCCTGAGTTCAAACTTGATTTGATATATTTTATACAGTTTAACAAAAACTGTAAGTCCAAACATATGCAGGCTTAAAGAAGACTGCCACTACCTTGTTTACCTGCACTACACACTTTGCTCCATTTGCTATTTTGCATGCAGCATCTCTCCTCCACCCAAACACCAAGTAGCCTTTACATCAGTCCATCTAATCTTCTAATTCATACCCCTCTGTCCTACCACACCTATGATCCAACACGGAACCTGACAGACAGCTTCATCCTTTTCTGATAATAAAGTGCCACCACGCTGTAATCCACCTGACCACCTGATCAGTGGGGGAACGCACAGCGGGATGCAGGGAGACTTTTGCAGGCTGCAGATGGTTGCAGAGATTGGTGAGGATGGGTGTCACTGACAACCAGGTCCGAAATTATTTACCACTGATAAACAGATGGTCCTTCACAGGCCTACGAGTTGGGGGAGGGAGGGCAACATCCATCTGGATGAGAGGCAGGTGAGAGGAGATTTAATCTTACTGGTGTCAAAGCCCTCACATGAAACTCCTGTGTGGTATGACAACATCATAATGAGCACACAGTGGTCCTCAAGTTCATCTCTTCAACTCCGTCATGCCATCATGTCCATCACCTTCAAGGAAAGTCTGGGAAGGTCAACTGAACTCACTCTTCACTGCAGTTTGATCTCAAATAAATGACAATATGGTAACACTGCAAAAAAGCTACAACAGCAGTAATTCCCATGATAATGTCAAGATTCACAATTTGGATTTGTGTCCAAACTTCACAGGTGGATGCTTCCAACACTCACAGTATTGTAAACCAGTTGATCTTAGCCTGAAGGTAGGAGTGTGAGATTTTACACTTTTTTTCACATACCACTGCAGTCAAACCAAAATCTCAGAAACAGCCCAAAATGTTGAACTTTCAGTGTAAGTTTTTTTGGTCACCTGATGTTAAATTGAATCATTTCTCTCACAATCAAGTCTATCAACACATACCTGTAACTGAGTCAACTGTGTTATTCAATAATATACAGTGGGTTTGGGTTTTACTTTTTGAGTAAAACCAAAATTTATATTAAGATTAGATTAAAATATTTTTGAATGCAGGTTAATAATATGGCAAAAATGTTCATTGACTGCATTTCTTGTAAAACTTATGTAAATGTAAAATGTAAATGTAAAACTTATATTTATAACTTTAACTATATATAAGAAAGATTAATAAGTTCATATATTGTTCAAAACATACATTTTGAGTAAAAACAACAACAACAACAACAACAACAACAACAACAGAAAACCAGTGCAGTAAATTACTTTGAATGTTGACTTCCTCACTTTTACAACAAAGTTGTTTTGGAGCATTGCTGTTGATTAATTCATCGTCATGATCATTCATTATCATTCACTGGACACAATGTAAAGAACAATTCTCAGATTCACATTCCAGTGAAGTCCAGTGAATGATAATGAAGGATCATGATGATAAACTTGATCAACAGCAAAAAGAATTTCCAAAAATGGAGAGGTCACAGCAGCAATATTCAAGAAAGTGCACAAAGAAAGTCCCTAATTGTACAGGTGACTGCAGTCTGTAGTACCACTTGGCTAAATTACACAAAATGTGAGTTTAACACAATTGTAGCTCCGATCCTGATTCTGAATGGGTCTCCGCTGATTGAACCTAGTCATCAGATTTTGAGGAAGTGAAGTAGTGTGTGGTGGATTCAGTCTTTGAAAACAAAGCTATGCTATGGCCTAAAACAGGCAATGCTTGGGAATATTCTGGACCCCAACATAAAAATTAGGCTGTTTAATTCCGACATAAAATAACAGGGTGGAAAAGAGGCTTGTAAAACTGCATCTGAGTATTTTCACCCCAAAGGTCACCTTCTGTTGTATCCATAATAAATGTATTCTTTAGCCCCTTAAATATTCCAGTGTAGCATATCGCTGATAATGGTGGACAATCATTTCCTGTATTTAGGAAACAACACAAAATATGGACTCAGAACATAAGTCAACGTGCAGGTGCAGGTGCAGGTGCAAGAGCAGGTTCAGTGAATTATTCCTTTAATAATTGCACTACACTGATGCATGAGAAGCACAATTTAATATGTTAAGACATTGTTATAGTAACACAGGCAGTTTCCTTCTCCTGCACTTTAGACTTTAATCTTTAATGAATAACGACCAAAAGGTGGTCAAAAGAGCTTTTCAGAAAAAAAACATTCTAACTGCAATTAGTGACACAATCATCAGTGATGCTGCTACCCAGTGGTCAACTGCCTCTTTGTGAAGGAACATCTCTTGACTGGAGGCTACACTTGAAGTTTAGTGCTATGAAGCGCGAGTGTGGAAAGGGAAAGGGTTATGAACCTCCGGCTGAGATTACTAGCCTTGTCTTCATGAAAAGGTGTGATGCCATAATCATGCTTCCACTGACTCTTTTGTTCTTTGCAGCTTTCTGAAAGAAACCGGTCTCCTCTTTCCAGGTCCTCTGCTTATTCATCCATCCTC
Source organism: Acestrorhynchus altus (assembly GCA_034509495.1). Lineage (NCBI taxonomy): Eukaryota > Metazoa > Chordata > Actinopteri > Characiformes > Acestrorhynchidae > Acestrorhynchus > Acestrorhynchus altus. The sequence continues at coordinate 26,552,984 of CM067508.1, forward strand.
CTTTCATCCCTCAAGAACATAATGATCTGCACAAAAGCCTTAGAGGAGCCAACCAGAATTATATGAATAAGAAGTACAGCAGGCTGCCTGATATGGAAATGCTGTATAAACTCTGTCATGCACATGTCTGCCCATGACTTTCCCTCATTTTATTCTCAGGTTGAAAATCATTGTTTTCTTTGCACTTTCCCATTCTCTCCCTCCACCAATCTCATTCTGATTGAAAACTCTGCTTTTATCAAAGTTTGACAAAGTTTCCAAAATGCTAATGCACCACCACCTTCCAATTGCAATTTTAGCCCATTTTCTTTACTATTTGCACAGCGCAATGAAAGGGATCGCAATCTTAACTTTCTAGCTCTTAACTTCTCGTTCGTAACTTCCCTCCCCCCTCAAATGCAGAAATCTTAAAATAGTGCTCTTCTCATTTCACTCTTTGTGCCTCATTACATTTTTATCACTTTTGTCCACACCCTGAACACACCTCAAGGCACGGCAAATGTTACTGCTCTTCACTCCATCTGTACGTGTCAGAGAGGAATGGATATTGCTCCCATTCTGTACATAACTGTTTGGTGAACATTTATGCCCCCACCCTGTATCTCTCTGCACACTTATCAGCAAATATTACTTCTAAACACAGCATTATAGAAGTACTGTACTCTCCTACCTCAGTGACTACTGTTCATGTAAGTTATATTTATACTCGTTCTTAGCACTGCATTGACACTGACACAGCGATGGTGTGTTAGTTTGGGTTGCACTAGTATGAGTGGATTAAACAGAGCCGTGCTGCTGGACTGTCTAAACCCCTCTGTGTCACTGCTGAACTGAGGATAGCCCATCAACCAGAAATATTCAACCAACAGCATGCTGAGGGCAGCAGCCTGTGAGCACTGATGAAGGAGCAGAAGAGGATCAACACAAACCGTATAGAAACCGGTGAGCTTCTGTCCCTGACTTTACATCTACAAGAAGGGATGACTAGATACGAAGTGTCTCATAGAGTGGAGAGTGAGATACAGATACAGTGTTTACAGCAGCAGCGCTGTGGCTGATCCACTGGTACCAGCACAACACACATTAACACACTACTACCATGGCAGTGTCAGTGCAGTGCTGAGAATGACCACATAATGTGGTGGTCCCTTGGGGTCCTGATCATTGAAGAACAGGGTGGAAGAAGATTAACACATATGCAGAGAATCAGATCAGACATCAGGCTGTAATCATAGAACTACAATGTGCTCCTATATAAGTGCAGCTGATAATAATGAACAGTGCATGTGTGAAAAAGGAGGTGGTCATAAATGCATGACTGATTGACGTGTAGGTCACAACATACAGCATACTGCATATAGCTATAAGTCTGCACTTTTCCCCCAGCCCCTCACAGTGAATAACGAGTGCTTTGGCAGCACTGCACTGTCCTGTCTGTTTATTGTGTCTAATGTATCTTGTATTCATCATATTTTTTGCATTGGTCTGAGTCTATGTTTGCACATTGCACTTCATGAGTTCTGTATTGTGTTGTTTTGTTCCACGTTGCACCAGGGTGATGTAAAACAAAACAAACAAACACATTAAAAATGAAATAATATGTTTTATTTAAAGGTAAAAAGCCAAAAACACGTACCAAACCACTAAAATCTATCAACAGAGCTTAACTGTGAGAGACAAATTATTTCATCCATAGTGGAGTGTCATTCAAACTAATTGTGTCAGGTAGTATTAATAGACGACATGATGGATTGGCTATAGACATTTAAGGGTGTGTGTGAGTGAGTTTGTGTGAAAAGTGCTTTTATTGGTTTGTACAGTCACTGGTCCTGGCATATATCAATTTTGTGAGAATTCCTACCTTCCTTGGACTAAAGCACAATATAGCGGAATATTTCCTGTTTTACCCCACTGCCCCCACTGTGTATTAAGGTAATTATGTATCATATTATAAAAATAAATGAATAAATAAATGTACTTTAAAAAAGTTACTTTCAAGTAACATCCATCAGTGAATATTCAAATGTATTTATAAAATATTTGCATAGACGTTCAAGCTTAAAGGGAGCATACTGGAGCCTACCTGGAGCAGCAGCAATTTTTGATGAATAAAAATATTAAATGAAAATATAAGTAAATTGAAAGTAAAGTAAAGTAATTGTACATTGCCATAATATAAACAAACAATATTGATCAAATCTATTAATCTGTTAAATTATACTTAAATTACACACTGATACTCTCTATATGCATTCTTTAAAATAATAGAACAATGTACTTACCATTAATGAATAGATACTTTGTGGTTGTATGGATTTTAAAATATGAGCCACAACTACCTGTTTATAGTTATATATTAGTTAATATAACTAAAATGATAACAGTATAATGCAGCACCTTTTGATTCAACTACAGATGAATTATTTCCCACATTCAAGAATCAAGTCATACTCTGCACTGTTTGTAACTCTGTAAAAGCCCCAAATTAAAAGTCTTTAAAAATTAAAAGTGGATGATGTTCCTTTTGGCTTCAACAAGCCGGCACCTCCAGCTCTCACTGGATCAGTTTGCAGCCGAGTGTGAAGCAGCTGGGATGACAATCAGCACCTCAAAATCTGAGAGCATGGTGCTCAGTCAGAAAAGGGTGAAATGCCCTCTCCGGTTTGGAAATGAGTTCCTTCCTCAAGTGGAAGAGTTCAAGTTCATCAGGATTTTGTTCACGAGTGAAGGAAGGATGGAGCGGGAGGTTGACAGGCGGATCATGCAGCATCTGCAGTGCTGCAGACAGTCTGTTGTGGTGAAGAGGGAGCTGAGCCAAAAGGCAAGGCTCTCAATTTACTGCTCAATCCACATTCAAACTCTCACCTATAGTCATTTTAAAAAATGAGATCCTGAATACAAGCAGCTGAAATTAGCTTTCTCTGCAGGGTTGTTGGACTCTCCCTTAGTGATAGGATGAGTTCAGTCATCCAGGAGGGGCTCAAAGTAGAGCCACTGCTCCTCCACATTGAGAGAAGCCAGCTGGTTGGGCATTTGGTTCAGATGCCTCCTGGTTGCCTCCGTTGTGAGGTGTTCCCAGGCACATCTGACTGGGAGGAGGCCCCAGGGAAGACCTAAGACACACTGGAGAGATTATATCTCTTGGCTGGTCTGGGAACATCTTGGAATCCCCCAGAAGAGCTGGAAGAGGTGGGTGTGGAGAAGGAGGTCTGAGCCTCTTTGCTTAGGTTTGCTGCCCATACAACCTGGAACCCAGATAAACGGCAGATTATGGATGGATGGATGGATGGATGGATGGAATGATGGATGGAATGATGGATGGAATGATGGATGGAATGATGGATGGATGGATCTAAAAAAATTAAACATATTTAGAACACAGTTGCCTGACTGGCTTCAAATTACAGGAAATATGCAGTAACAAGCTGTATATTTGTTTACAATATAAAGTAAAATAATGTATTTTTTTTTCTTTGAGCTCAAAGATAGTAGGCTTAATGATCAGGATGGCACTGCAGAGATGGCAGCCTCTTGCCTCTCTTCTGAGTTTTTTTTTTCTAAATCTTTACCTTTTTAAAGTTTACTTTTCTGTTTGTTTTTATCATCTTCAACCATCTTCAATGGACACAATTGTGGTTTCAGCACTAGTTTTCTGTTTCTGACCGTGTCAGCTGACAGTCGTACGAGAGGCCTAACATCATTTCTCAGCAGGATGGATGAGTTGAAGTTGCCAATGCGGCATCAGAACGAATACCAGGAGTGTAGCATCACGTTGTTTACAGAGTCATGGCTAACCACGCTAACTTCGGACTTGCTCGTATCTATGGACTGTGGAAGACGGGAAGTATGTGTACATGATAGATGGTGTACCCAGCGCAGGTGGTGGGAAATAGGACGATGTTAGACAAGCTGGCATCCATGCTGGGGAATGACCCCCATCCCATGCATGAGCTTCCAGCAGCTCTGGGAAGCTCCTTCAGTGACTGGCTCTTGCACCACACAGTGCATTTGATCGACAAAGTACATTAAAAGTAATATCTGTTGAGTTTATCAGTTTGATACAGATTAAGGTTGGACTAAAAAGCACTGGAATATCCATTTAACCTCCATTTAATTCCCAAGAAGAACATAGAATATATCATACAAGGCTGGAGACCACTCATGATCCAGCAAGTCAACTCACAATTAAACAATTTCTACATGTTCAATATGTTAAATGTGTTCTGTATGGCCTTCAAATGCTGAATCTTAACATGACCTTAAATAACTTTTAAGATATAACTGATATTGATATTTCATCTCTCATTGAAAAGTTTACTGTTATTTCAGTCAAATAATTTCAAAAAGCAAATTTAACCACAGTGTACAGCAAATATTTTTTGATTAAATTAAGTTTGTATTTTATTTATTACTCTGCTTTCTAATTATCAGTATATTTAAAGGATCTGCTGCCTAATCTATTTTTGTGTTAATGATGTTGAAGTTGCTGTATTTTCATAATTAAACATAATCTAATCAAGATCATAATTGTTGTAGGTTAGTATGGTTTTTCAGATTGGGAAACAACAACAACAACAAAAGCAAACTACAAAGTAAAAGTCTGACTGATCCATCTGAACTAGCCTTAATGCTTTAGGGAAAAAAAAACCAGCACATAATTAGGTATAAATTGGTATGATAGTATACATATTTTGGTATGTTGTGAACATGCTGTCATCTATACCATTGGAACCATTAAATTATAACCATGGTATCAGTGTTTGTCCAGTATATCTAGTCCACTGCAGCTACCTAACAGGAGTTCCAGACTGAGTGAAACATGCATTAGCAGTCTATTGCCTGAGCAACTTGCTGGATGATGGCACACACAGCTTCCAGCTCCATCCTCAGCTGAGCTCAGAGGGGAGTCAGAACACCAGGCAAGCTGAACGCAACACACGCTGGGGAACTGTCGCAAAGGCAACCTACCAGAAACCTCTACCTCACAAACTACTGCAAAGCATCAAAGTTTCCTACCCTCAGGAATGAAAAGAAAATGCCTGATGTTTCTAATTTTCTTTTCTAATGAGGCACTTGAAGGCAGTTAAGGCAAGTTGTTGGAAAGCTCTAAAAAAGGGAACAACAGCTATTTAACAAAAATACTGCATTAACCATTTAGGAATGGGATCCTTTTTTTTCCATTTTCACAAGTTATAAACTAATTGGACAGTTTCATGGTCAGTTGTGGCATAGAGTCTGTGACTCTCAGACATGCATTTAAACTTCTAGATCTAAAACATCAAAAATAGACTACCCAGACCTGTAACAAGAATCTGACAGATAAAACCAAGATGAGCTTGTTTATAGAGAAGGGAAAAATCATACTACGTCATCTATAAAACATGGCAGAAGCACTGTTATAACATGGGCATGTTTGGCTGCCAATGGATCTGGATCACTGAGGTTTATCGATTATATGACTGTGGAATGAAGTATAAGGATGAATCCTGAAGTACACAGCACTCTACATTCTGCTCAGATTCAGTCAGATGATGCAAATTTGATAAGATAACATTTCACCATTTGGATGGATAACACTTCAGAACATACAGCAAAAGCAAACCAACTGCCAAAGTCCAAATCAGTCAGTCTGAACTCATTTGAATTGAACACACTTTTCAGTAAAAACTGAAGAAGAAATGAAGCGGAAAGGCCCACAAACAAGCAGCCGCTGACGGCAACTGCAGTAAAGGCTTGGCAAAGAATCTTAGGGGAGCAAACTCTGCATTTGGTGATGTCCACACATTACAGTCTTCAGGCAGCCATTGGCCTGTATCCAATTATAGAAAATAATCCTTGTACACCCATTGTTAAAAATAAAAACAGTTGCATCCATCCATATATTCCCAAGTATATATTTTCCCAACTATAGCGCACGCTTCAGTATAAGCAGCACTGGGCACTGGAAAGTAACATATATATGCCACACCGGGCTAAAAGACGCTGATATCTACTGAACTGATAACATAGTTTAACTGAACATAAATTAACTGATTAGTTTCCAAACGGTGCCTGTAGCTTAAAAGTAAAAGAGCTGATCAAACAGAAAAGTTATTGATTGGTTTATACATTCATATATATATATATATATATATATATATATATATATATATATATATATATATATATATGAATATATATACTTTATAATATATATAATAATATATAATTATATATAATAATATATATAATTGTTATTATCATTATTATAAGCTGACGTGTTGTTAAAGGCAGTTCTCGTAATGCTGACACTAATAGGATGACTCACGGAGGTCATCATTGCTTGCTGAGTGTCCGTAATCATGGCTGATTAAAATTGTTCATTTGCTTGATTAGTATTGAGCCTCTAAAACAGCTTTAAATCGTAAATGATTAATTCCATATTTTTTGTTGATTCCATATTGAAGCTGAGTGTCTGCACTTAGATACTGTCATGTAGAGAAGCAAAATCACACAAATTGTGTTCGTGTCCAAATATTTATGAACATGTCTATAGATAGATGGTATTGGAGCAGAGAGGTAGGAGAGGAGTTTGTACAGCTTCAGCAGATTTCCTCAGGAGAATTTGCATGGCTCTGTATGCTAATGAGTTAGAACCAACTGGAAATGAGGAATTCACACACACACACACACACACACACACACACACACACACACACACACACACACACACACACACACACACACACACACACACACAGGTAAGCACTGATAGCTTCAAAAGCAAGACTGGGTATTGAGGTTGCTAGGCCACAGTCTTAGTAGTGAACGCTAAAGTGTGTGATTAATAACCACGCCAAGCTTTAATTACAGCCACATGAAAATCAAGTTGCTCCTTTTCTTCTAGGGCACTTGAACTTGAGCTTGACCCACTTCTGTTGCTTCCATTACTGAGTGTGGTTATTCTGTACGTTAAAACTATATATACATAAATAAATCAATCAATTAAATAAGACACAAACCCAGTGGCATAAATCATTTAGACAAGCTGAAAGAAGGTGGAAATACCTTGAACTTCAGACACCAACAAGCAGCACTCCAGTGGATGAATGCTGAACACTGTTGTAGCTCATCTAAAGCAGTAAAGTGACCTCTCTAACAGGAAGGCCACCGTTCCATCCATCGCAAACCATTATATGAATCATTCATGGGCCGTGCTGTCTTCTCCCATATTCCGAGCCTCTCAAAGACACAGTAAAACCTGTTTCATCACATCACTCCCTCTTCTTCTAATCACTGATCACAAGCAGTCAACAGGAGTCACGCTGATGGATCTCTCTGCGCTTGGCTGCTTGATTCATAGCATGTTCCCTAATGGAGCCCAAAAAAGCCACCCTCAGTGTGTAAATGAATCATGAGGCTGAAACTAAAAGTAATTAGCATGAAAAATGAACACTAATGTACTAACAATCCCGACCACTAAAGTGCTGACGCTGCAGTATGCTAATATGTGACCAATTATGATAAACGATATAAGAAAGCCATGTCATTCCAGTTCTCATGCAGCTCTATGTGATTGAATACTGTTGTGACACTGGATTTCTATGCATAATTATGGATGGTATTCCCAAAGGGCTGTTTCCCTCTGTATTCTCTGGTATTTATGATACATAATCATGATCCTCTAAAATGTGGGGCAGTTTTCTTGGGGTTAGCCACAGTTTTGCTACTTTGAGAACCCAGCCTTTTTTAATAGTAAATTTCAGCCCTGAAAATTAGTAATAACTGTTCAGATGATTTCAGTCTTGTTATTTGGGGCACAGCTTCCATCCTTTTGGGAAGGCTTTCCTACGGAACAGAAAAGGCTCTGTGAGGTCAGACGCTGACCTCAATCTCTGTCCTAACTCACCCCAAAGGTGTTTATTGGGGTTGACGACACAGCTCTGTGTGGGCCAGTCAAGTTCTTCCACACCAAACTGATCCAATCATGTCTCAGGACCTGCTTTGAACATTAGCGCGCAGTCATGCTGGAACAGTTGTTTAAGCTTTCCTGTCAGTGGAACTAAGGGGCCTAGGCCAAACCATGGATCCACTGCATTACTGTAGGTGGTGCGGTTTATAGTTTGGAACTCTGTATTTATTGGGTAAAAAGAGCAAAGGTGACTGTTACGTACTACGCACCTCAGCACTCCGTGACCTGCTTTGTAATTTTGTACAATCCGACACTGACAGACGTGGCCTGGTGGTTAGGGAACCGGCCTTGATACTAGAAGGTTGTATGCACACAATTTAAAGTACTGTGTTAAGGCATCTTTGAAAACCTCCTCACACAAATAACATTCCTACATGGATTCTTATGGAATTGAACACATCCATGTGCTGGCTTTGACTAGCTCACAAGATCTCAACTATTCTTCCAAGAAAGTTTGAGAAATTCTTGTTACTTTTTATTGTATTTATGTTTATCTGTCAATCTGTTCTCATGTGATCTGGAGTGAAAATTCATTTAAATAATGTAATTAGGTAATGAATACGAAAACAGCTCACTGCCTTAACTATTTTGAGCACTACTGACTCATCCAGGTTAGCAGTGCATGGACAAAGAAGACAAATATCCTGAAAAGGAAGTATCCACCAGGGTTATTCAAACCTGGTCCTGTACACACTTTAAACATTGTGGTCCTTCAAGGGTTTTTCAACACAGAAAATGGTCTTCTATAAAACCATGACCATTCAAATAACCCCATGCATTATTAAAGGGTTCCTTGCTTTGTTAAAAGGTTCTTCAAATTGGATGGAATGTACTGTTGTTGGTTCTATATCGAGCTTTTATGAAGAGGGTTCTGTATGGCACTGAAAATGGCTCATCTCTAGTCACAACCTTGACATTGTAACAACAATAATAGAAAGGGTTATTTGAGTGTTTATGGTTCTACATAGAACTATTTTCTTTACAGAACAAACCCTGAAAAAACATCAATTTTAAGTAAATATGGCTGCATCAAACACAATTTGGACACTGTTTTGCTCAAACAGACCAGGATAATTACTACACTGTACTGGATACCAGTGCCCATGGACTGTTTATACACTGCTATAGGGTCCTAATGCAGGTGGACTCTATTGTAGTAAGATCAAACTCCTGGATTTGGTCAACTGTTGTAACCATGACCAAAGCCATGTCCTGAGAGGCACCGCAGACAAAAAGAGCAGTGGAAATGTTAAAGTTGTTCCAAGTCAAGTCCCAAAGCAGCTGAGTTTTTCAAACGGGAGAGAGTTGGAGAGGAGTCCCTTTGTAATTATTTATTTGCTTGTTTTGTGTGACACACTATATGTAGTGTGTGTGTGTGTGTGTGTGTGTGTGTGTGTGTGTGTGTGTGTGTGTGTGTGTGTGTGAGGAAACATATGGGATGTGGGGCAGGGATTGATCTTTGGCTCTATCCTGCCTCTGATATTTCAAACAGGCGCTGAGCCCTGTGGCTCTCCAGTGCAGGAGCACAAACATCCTGGCACTCAGAAAGAAACAAGCAGAGAGGGAGATGATGCCAGGAATGAGGTGAAGGTGCAATCAGCTGAAACTGCTGCCTCTGCTCAGTGCTGCTATAGTGATGAAAAGCCCAAGTAGGAAGTCCAAGTATGGAAATGTCAATCCTCAGCAGTGCTCAGAGAAATTGCAATGGAACGTAGGCTGAAGGTAAGCAAGGTCACACTTTTAAGGCTACCTACGTAAGCACCTACTTTTTTTGGTCTGGACCTTCTGACCTTTCAATTTGGTGCAAACCAAAATGTGCCTTGAAACGTGACTTGAACCAAAGGGCCAAAAACTGTGAAGCCAAAAGAGGTGGTCTCAGAATCACATTGAACCGTGATGTGAAAACCCTGTTTTGGTTGATTTGAACTTTCTGACCAATTACAAGAATGAGGCAGCCTGTCATCACCCACTGAACAACAGTAGAAGAGCAAATGAGTGGCAGGGGCCCGTGGAAGCAGTTATATCTGTTGGTGATGGTATATGTAATTGTTGGAAGGTGAGTGTGTTCAGTTAATGAACTGAAACTAGTCTTGAGTTATGCACTGGAAGTTGGTGCTGCTGATGCAATCAAGACAAATAAAAAGCAGCTGTTTTCTGAGCTGGATTACTTGCTTATATGACATCATACATTGAAGCCATGGTAAGACTCTTGTAGTTTGCTATGATATATGTACCATGTCTGTAGGTTACTCTGATTTTGAGTAATAAAGCCTAGAAAACAACATATATCGAGTTCAACGGTTTGTCATTCAGGACTCATTCAGACTTTTCCATTTTGAAGTACTATTTAATTTGGCTTAATTATATTCACCTTCATAGCTGTGCAGCTAATAAATATATGAATTAATATTTTATTTGAATAAAGAAGTTTTTTTTTTGGTATCTACAATCAAATAAATCCTAATTTCTCAAAGTAAAAGGAAGGGGATGAACAGCAACAGGATGGAGTGATACAAACAGAAGAGTCATGAATGAGACATTAATAAATCTGAAGATAGAGGACAGGATATTCTGGCAAAACACTATTCATATTCATTTTTACTGTGTAAAACTATTTCTATCCAGCATATTGACGGTTGGAGAATAAAAGGGTAGTTTTGTGTTAATTGAACTGAATGTGTTTAATTAAGGTTACAAAGCTTTAGCCTTTATGAATGATTCTGCAGCTTTTTCATTGCTTTACTAAGAAATGTATGTTCATTCTGAAAAGAAAAAAAGAAAAAAATAACTCTTTTATCCATTTCTAAAGAGATTAAATGAAGACTAGGAAGAGATCTCTCCAGACCAGATGTCTCGTCATTGTCTAACGCTATTTATCCTAAGCAATTTTAGTAGAAACATCAGAGATAAAGCTGAGCTCATCAAAGATCATTTCAGGAATATTTTTTTTTTCTCTCTGAAAGTCAAACTTGGAATTGGAAATTCTTCTTCTTATCAGCTTTTTCCAGGTCAGGGTATCATTCTCAGTCCACAGACTTCCTAGAATCATTGGGCGCAAAACAGGAATACCCCCCTGGGCAGGACACAAGTCCATTGCAGGCTAATAGACACCCATTCATTCACATTTATGGCCAACTGAGCACGGCCATACTATGTGTGTTTTTGGGAAAGCTGGAGGAAATCAGTGCACCTGGAGGAAAACCATCAAGACATCATGAGCCAACACCCCAAGCCCCATCAAGTTGTGTAGCTCACATACTACCTACAGCAATACCATTATAAGCCCAAAAAGATTGATTGAATACTAGGATAAGGAGTATAATCTTCAGGAAACAAAGAAGATCAGCCAGACACACTGATAAAACTGAAGACACACATCACTGCAGGGGAGCTTAAACTCCCATTAAATAAATATGGTTCATACTGGTACATACTGTATTTCCTGAAAGTGCTTAATATATAATTTACTTATCATAAATTATATCTGTGGGGATCCAGTAAGTTGTTACAGATAATTCATGAATTTTATTATTCATAAAAACTCTAAATTTGAGGCAAATTATTTTGTAAATCAAGATATTTTCCAAGTTTAAAAAAATCCCTCAATATAGCCTTACAAAAAGCTTGTATACCAACTGGAAGGGGTCCTACAGTAGATCTTCTGTAAACTGAAGTTCTTGGCTTCATAATAGAGTTCTAGGAAGCATTCCAGTTGTTATAGTATGCAGGCATCCAACTCTGCTCCTGGAGATCTACCTTCTTGCTGGTTTCAACGTTATCTCAAATCTATCACACCCTGTCCAGCCAGTCCAGGACTTCTAAAGGCATTGTTTAGCTGGGTCAGACAGGATGAATTAGACTTCAGTTCAGAGAATGTACTGTAGCTCATTAGGAGCAAGGTTTGACACATTTAAAAAAAATCTTGAAGTTCACCTTTTCTGGTTTCGGGAGTGTTAGATTGCAATGCTATTTGGAAGGAAGTTAAAAATTACAGTCGCATTACCCGGCCATCTCTGTGTCTCTACTCAACCTGCAAACTCCAATTCCTTTGATTCAATAGACAATCAGGTCCTGGTAATATGTTCTCCTAAAACCAACCACAAACCATCCTATATCAGCATCCTTGAAATTTGACTCATTAACACCTGTTTATAATTAAGCATGATGTATTTAAATAACTTCAGTTTGCTGCTTCTTGTCTTTGGACTATCCATTGGTCTGTATTGTGGACTTGACACTGGCTTGTTTCACGTACTCCAACTTCAGGACTTCTCATGTATCTCTGTATTGTTTACTTGTTGCTGACCTTTGCCTGTTTTTTGACCACTCTGTTGGATTTTCTTGTTAATAAGATATTAACCTGCATTGTTTATATTCTGTAAGTGTCTGACTCATTTACTGACTGTTCATAGGGTCTCAGATATTTTTAATCAGGGACAGGTGAACTGGCCATGGCATAGTATCTGTCTTTTAGGCAAGCTCTTATAATGGCAGCAGTATGTACATGGGTGCAGCCTTAGTCTTGTGGTTATAGAACCAGCCTTGTGATTGGGGGTTTCTGTTTTGATTCTGAACTGGCAAGACATAGGAACACTTAACTCCCCAGCTGCTCCCCAGGCACTGTGGATAGGAATGCCCACCACTCTGGGCATTTAAGCATGACAACTACAGGGGTTGGACAATGAAACTGAAACACCTGGTTTTAGACCTCCTTTTGTGGCCAATACAGCGTCAATTCTTCTTGGGAATGGATACAATCTGGGTTAGCACCCCAACATCCCTTTCATACAGCTTCCTCTTGTGTCCACAGTTAATCCTGTTGGATGTGGTTGGTCCTTCTTGGTGTTATGTTGACATTACCCTGGATACCGTGGCTCTTGATACATCACAAAGACTTGCTGTCTTGGTCACAGATGCGCCAGCAAGACACCAGCAATTTGTCCTCTTTTGAACTCTGGAATGTCACCCATAATGTTGTGTGCATTGCAATATTTAGAGCAAAACTGTGCTCTTACCTGCTAATTGAACCTTGACACTCTGCTCTTACTGGTGAAATGTGCAATTAATGAAGATTGGCCACCAGGCTGCTCCAATTTAGCCATGAAACCTCCCACAATAAAATGACAGGTGTTTCAGTTTCACTGTCCAACCCCTGTAACTGTTGCTTTTGGCATTAACCACAGTCCCTTCACGTGTGGATTTGTTGGTTGTGTCTACCAAGTGGCACAACACCATTGCAGAGGTGGATTCCTTCTGGGTGCAACTATTTATATCACAATCAGTGTATGTGCCTCCATAAATGGAAATGGTGTTTCGTATCAAGAATGACTGAAACCAAAGTCTTTAATATAAGTGCCTGAAATATTAGTTGAACTAAAACAGTGATTATGGGTTTGCTCCTCCTTTCCTACTTATAGTAATATTCTTGTAGTTCTCCCATCATTACATCACATTGCACTATTTCAAACAAGCACTAATCATTTGTGATTGCATGCTTCTGATTAATGAATTGAAGTTCCTGGGGTGAGGATATGTGCAATAGAAAATGCATATTGCAGTGTTAATCACCCAAGAATGCAATTAATACATTACACCCATATACGAACAGTATCTCTGCACTCTTACTGCTGAGACTGCTGCCATTGACCATATTTACCGAGCTTCATCAGGCCAATTAGTGAGCCAAGCGCCTCACTTTCTCATGCAACCCCATCAGTTCCTGATGAGAGTGGGGTTAATTGGGATCAAGGTTGGGGTTTTCTGGGTGCCAGGAAACAGAGCAGGGGGGAAAAAGTGCTGGGCTAATCTAATCAGGTGCATCATCCAGCCATGGTCTAATCGCTGTCAATTACAAAACAGTTAGAGACATATCCAGGCTCAGAATAGCCTCCTATTACGTCCTGGCCCTGTTGAGAGCTGCAGGGAGGGAGAGGAAGAAATGAAAGGGAGGAGGGAGAGAGGGACGTTCCTCATCAGCACCATCAGGGCCATCAAAGGCCCATCTGGGAAGTGGCAGCAGTACTTATGCTGAAGAGCACAGGTGTTGCTGTTTAAGTGTTAATTAGATTAGCATGGATCAAAGGCAGCCTGCCACCCTCCAGGGAGTGGAGGTATGGGGGGAGAAAGAGAAAGGGAGAGAGGAGTGCTTCAGGGACTGAGGAGGGCTCGGAATTCACTGATTCAGATTGATATGTTAGCTGACAGAACTGGCTTGATTCCTTTACTGAGGAAAGCATTTCACTTTCGTTCACTTTCATTCTGTGAGCTTGAGTTGATACCAAAAAGGACTGGGCAGTACAAGTACATTTCAATATATGAGATACTTTTAATTTTATTAGATATAAAAAAGACCCTATTTGTAATATTGTGCCAACTGCACAGGTTATCATCTGTGTACAATTTACTTCCAAATAAAGAAGATGAGAAGACCATTTGGAAATCAGAGGGACGCAATGCAAAATGCTTTATTGTTTTATGTTTTATGCCTTTCGTTTTAAAATGAACTTTAATTTACTGCTACTTTTCTACTTTACTGAGGCAAGTGAGGCCTGCAGTGCTTTGGATATATATTTTTATTTATAATCATTATTATTAGTTGTCAATGCACTTTTGGAGTAATTTTGGTAGGCCGGTCACTCCTGGGAAGGTTCACAAGCTCTCTGGAGTTTCAAAACCTTAGAAATTGCTTTGTACCCTTTACCCGACTAATGCATGTCAATGACCTTGTCTCTCATCTGTTCTTGCATTTCTTCAGATTGGAGTGTGATGTATTGCTTTTTGAGATCCCTTAGCCTGCTTCATGTTGCCGGACAGGTTATATCTTGATTCTACAGGTATCTGAGTGTGTGTGTGTGTGTGTGTGTGTGTGTGTGTGTGTGTGTGTGTGTCAGGCATTAAAATTTAGCATGACAATCTCTGAATATACATTCCACTGGAATCGTAATTGTAACATAGAATTAAGTGATTATCATAACAAGCTGCATTATTAATGCCTTACAGATTACAGGCGATATTTCAATCCCTACATTCATCCCAACCTCAACCCCAAAAGAAACACTATCACACATTATGGGTTACTGCCTCTTTTACTGGGGATCCTAAATAATTTTAATAAAGGTATATGACAGAACAGCCAGCCTATAGTTTAAAGGGTTAAACAAGCATCAGTTAACCAAAGTGGCACAACTCTATTCTCTAATATGTTCATGTGTGTGTAATGTTTCTCCCTGACGCTGTTATTCTGAACCTCCCTGGCCTGTGAAGCCCCCACAGCTCCAGTCCAAAACAATAGCCCCTCAGAATCACATAAAAAAAAAATCACACAAAACTCCATCAAACAGTCAGAAGGAGTGTGAGTGCTGCATCTTCTCAAGTTGAAAAGTCTGTGTGTGGACCTCTCCAGCAGAGAGCAGGGCAGTGTGCTGCAGAGAGCATTCATGGCCCAGCCCTGAGACTCACACACTCACACACCATAACATCTGACAGCATCAGTAGCTCCACAGGGTCCTGTCCCTTCCCCCCTAATTTGCAGAATCAGTGCTTCCTGCAGTCCCCTGTGTTTACTCCAGTTTCACTCTCTGGAGTTAGGATGGTGGAGGGGGACTCGCGACATGATCACCATGGCAACATGGCAGCAAGTTGAACTTTGCCTTCTGGAGCGTGTTGTATGTGAGCGAGAAGCTAAGTGCAACTCTACACCCTGTGTCATGCAGTAGAGAGGCCAGGCTTTGCAGCATTAGGTTTCTTCTCAGATCAGTGCCTGCTTGCACAGACCTGGAAAAAGAAAGTGCATGGAACAAAGCTATGCCATAACAGTGCCATCGCCATGTTTGACAGCTGGTCAGTAAGACCTTCTTTTTCTTCCCCATACTCAACTTCATTTTGAATATAGAGAAAGAAAAGAAAGGGTTCATGGTCCAAAGCATTCCACGTCAACGGTCAAACATGGTGGAGGCACTGTTGCGGCATGGGTATCTGTGGCTGAAACTGGTACATTATAATTCTGAAGTGTTCATTCCTGTTTCACCATCTAAAGGTGACAGGGGTGGGGCCCATGACATCATTGCCATAGCAACATGGCAATAAGCTAAATTTGGCCTTGTGTGAGAGAGAAGCTTAGTGCAACTCCATTGCCTGTAGACAGGCCAGGCTTTGTAGCATTAGCTTTCATGCGATATCAGTGCCTGCTCACCTGTTTGCCTGCATGTGACTGAGCAACTACTAAAGCCTCTCTCTCTCTCTCTCTCTCTCTCTCTCTCTCTCTCTCTCTCTCTCTCTCTCTCTCGCTCTTTCTCTCTCTCATCCCAACCCCCAGCAAACTTGCACAGCAGGAACTGATAGCAAAGTGTGTGTTTGTGTGAACACATGTGAAAGCATGTGTGTAAGAATATATCCTTGCAAATTCTAGAACAGCGTGGCCAAAAGTTTATGGACACCTGCAATGTTTATTCCAAAATCAGCAGCACTAAAAAGCAGTGTTTGGGCACTCTGCTGCGGTAACTGTCCATAAAAAACTCACACAAAAAGTGTGAGTTTGTGTGGAAGGGAAAACCTTTTGGGAAAAGCTTCCCACTAGATTTTGGATGCTTGCTGTGAGGATTTTATTGCATTCAACCACAAGAGCACAAGACTTCACTACATGGAAGTGACACAAGTGAAACTCATGCACTGTTGTACCTCTTTCAAAACAAGATCCAACTCTACAACACACAAGTGTTATGTAATGAGTGAATATGGTGTCGTTCATACTGGAGAGCAGCTCATCACCTCCAGAGTCTGCAAGTTATGGGAATACAGGTTGCTGTGGGAAAGTCTTGTGACAAAGAAAAAGCTTTTTCTTTGCTGGTGTCACAGAAGAGGAGCTCGATTTAGGAACAACACATAATAAAGCCAGGGAGGAAAAATAAAGATTAATACTAGCTAATGTTATGCTACCAGCTTTTACCATGTCTTCTCCACACCATCTGGAGTATCTCAACTACACTGAAGAGGAGCTAAACACACATTGGTAAGACTATGCTTTAATATAAGGGGTTATATATCATGCTTTAATTAGAGGTTTTTACTCCACAACACACACACACACACACACACACACAACAAACAAACAAACAAAAACCAATGGGTTTCATTATGTTGCAATAAACAGATTTGTAAATAGGCTTGTTCAACAACTTGAACAACTTCTGAGTACTTTGGCCCCAACCAGCTTGCATACACATTTAAATATCAAACAACAAATAAAATAAAATAAACCAAAAAAAGAGGCAGTTCGTTAGCAGAAATAGCCATTACTTGCTCACAACTCTGGTAATTAGGCTCATAATTATGGCCATAAATGCACTGAATTGCACCATTAAAGTCAGCTTCAGAAGCATAATGGCCACGGCGCTTAAATAATGCACACAGTAAGCGGCACTGAGTCCCCCCGCAGGTTCAGAGATGGACGTAAAGAGCTGAGTTAGAAAATACCACCTCAGCAGATGAAATACAGAGAAACACCCTTTCTTCTCTTCTCTCTTTTCTTCCGTCAGTAAGAGATAGGAGTGAGTGAGAGAGCTGCCAGGACCCCACACTGAGCGCTAAAGTGGCCTGTCTGCTTTCCCAACTGAAAAACTTGCAGAAGACCCACACCTTCAGATAGAGCCCAGATAGAGCAGAACCTTTTTACTCAACTCTGAGTAAAAGAGTACAGAGACTGTAACTGGAACACACGTGTGTGTGTGTGTGTGTGTGTGTGTGTGTGTGTGTGTGTGTGTGTGTGTGTTCTAAAAAATACTTTTTTTGAAGAGTTTTCCAAATAAAATATAAAACAAACATAGCATGTAAGTCTCAGCCCAAGCTGATCAGTGTCTGAATTGTTACAGCTATAGTCAAACCATGAGGTCAGAACCTGAGGTGTTTATTAAATTGTGACTTTTGTGTACACATACCAACACACACACACACACACACACACACACACACACACCTCTCTGATGCTGACTATTAATGAAAGAGATAAGTCTGAGTTTGAGAGGGCTGGCTGACTATGTGTGTGTGTGTGTGTGTGTGTGTGAGAGAGAGACAGTGCGAGTTTTTGCAGGAAAAGAATTTAGTGCTGATTGATGCTGCAGTCTTTGATTTGTGACAGATGGGATAAGCTCCACCTCCACGCATCTCTTCCCGGACGGGAAGGCGTTAACACGCACATGCAGTCGTGTGATTGGTCCAAAATTGACAGCAAACTCTAATTGTTGCCAAATGTCACCAATGCTGATTACAAGTGATTTTTTTCTTCAGTGTGAAAGCAAAGCAAAACAATAAATAAATGAATAAATAAATAAATAAATAAAATAAAAGGTCCCCTTGATGAGGGAATATTTAATGAAGCACGACATGGTAATCACACACACACACAGACACACACACACACACACACACACACACACACACACACACAGGTGTGCCACTTCACTCAATTTCCCCACATAAACACATGCAAATTTTCAGTGGGGGGTTTCGCACCATGAGTGTATTCAAAGAATCACTCTTATAATAATAAGAGTAAGAGAGACAACTGCAGCCTAGCGTTGATTGTCATTTAGGTAAATGCCAAATGCAGCATTAATGAGAGCCCTGACAAACTGAGCACATGCAAGAGAGAGAGAGAGAGAATGAGAATGCAAGAGCATGAGAGCATGTGAGTGAGTGGAAAGTGGAGAGAAGAATACATTAACTGGACCTGCTCTGTTTAAGTAGTCCTTAATGTGCTGGCCTTATGCTAATATTAGGCCCAGCGTTGATTTGGCTCAGCTGGGAGTGAACAGGATGTGATACGAGGAACAAGACCTCCCTCTGTGAGTCTAATGAAACAGTCAATGGCGCTGCACGGAGCTGCACTCGTGGCCTTTCTTGTCAGCTGCTCTCTCTCGGTATAGCAGTGTCACAAAAGGCAGAAAAAATTACTTCTCAAATATAGACGGACAGTCCGATTCCCAAAGGCCTGAATGTGTTGAAACACTGAACTTGAGTCTTACTTTCAGCATTTTTCCAGAAATCAAAAGTATTCATAGGAACCTGGTGACAGATTTGCTAGAGACAGTCTGTACTCTTCTCAACATCTATTAGATGTTGCTGTGAGGATTTGATTGCATTCAACCACAAGAGCACTAGAAAGGTCACTTGGATGACTGACTGATGTTGGATGATTAACCACTCTAGATCATCCAAAAAGTTTTGGATGGAGCTCCATCACCTCAGAAAGCACTGAATTTTAGATGTTACTGGGAGGATTTGATTACATCCAGTCTCTTAAGCTTTACAAAGATCAGGTAGTGTTCACAGGTTTTGGTTGGAGCTCCATGACAGCAGAAGGTTGGCCTGGACCTTGAGCCTGCTCGAGTGTGCTCCATTCTGTGAGGATTTGATTGTATTCAGCCACGAGAGTCAAAGGTCAAGTAACTGACTAATTAAAGTTGGTTCATTAGTTCTGCCATTGCAGATAATATCTTTTTGGATGGAGCTCCATCACTTCAGAAAAGGAGTTGTACTGCCCCTTATTGTTCTAGGGAGCTTTAGAATGATAGGGGGCAGAAAAGATGCTGCTGAAAAGATTTGATAGCATTCAGTCACACAATCAGACTGGTTAGAGAAACCGCTGCTTCTACTCTTCAGAGGAGGCCTTGCAATACATATTTAATGAGTTGATTGTATTCAGTTAGTTAGATCAGGTGGATGGCTGATTAAGCTCCCTCACCCCAGAGGAGGCAGTTCCTGGGGAGGTCTAATATTGCCATGTTGCAAATTTACTTCTTGAAACCTTTAAATGCTTGACTTTTTTACAAAAAAAAAAATCTGAATTTTAGAAATGTAGCACATTCAAAAAGTTTTGGGAAGAGCTCCTTCACTGCACAGAAATCAGTTTCACTGCTCTACAGCCCAGTGCTGGGGGACTTTATAGCCCTCAAGTTAATGCTTAGCATTGGCCATAGACTTACATTTACATTTACATTTGTGGCATTTAGCAGACGCCCTTATCCAGAGCGACTTACAAAAGACTTCCTTCAGACTGTTCCAATCTGTTCAGCTAGAAGGTTTTTGACCACAGAACCTCAGTCAACCAGATAAAAAAAACTACAAGCTATGGCGGTGGCAAAAACAGCTATGGAGAATGGGAAAATGCTGCACTGTTACACACTACACACCACACACATGCCTAAATTTGACTTGCTGCCACTGTAACCTGCTGTTGGTAAAAACATGACCAGGTTTGAGATAGCTGTAAAAATGTGCAGTGTAAGCGAGTGAAGGGGTGTTATATTCCACTGAAAACGCCATTATGTTCCACAGCAGGATGCGGATTCAGTGGGCTCTGCTTGTTCACCGCAGCTTGTGTGGACTGATCTTTACTCACCCACACAGTTCCCTGCCATATTCCTAGATGTGGTTCCTCTCAGCTTGAAAAATTGTCATATTTCATTTTTACAAAATAAATCAAAATAGGTGCGAGTAAAAGTAAAGCAGAAGGTAGAGACAGGGCTTTATGATGTTCAAAGTCTAAACACATTATTCTGTTTGAACATAAATATTACTGAACTTGAACGTAGATAATAAAAAATGAACGTAGATAAAAAAAATAAAGTGCTGCGGTGCGATAACAGCACGGTTTGAACATTCCTCAACCAATAAGCTTGTGTGATCAGAACTGTTGTACAATACTGGATATTAAGCTGAAATGAGCATTTTATCAACTCCCAAAGGTTTAAACTGAAGTTTAGTCAAATAAGCCTATGCCTATTCACAGGGACTGCAGGCTTAAATGAACTTTATGTAGACTAACTTTGACCATAACTCAACCCCACCTCATAAAATAAAACAAACATCAAGTTTCCAAAGCAGAGTTACTGTATTTTATAAAGCATTCCTCTGAGTAGACTTAGGGTAAATAAGAGGCAGAATAAACCAGAGGCAATGGCATTGTCTGTGTTTACATTTCCACCAGTGGGCCGATTTTAGTCTAAGGCTGCTTGTGTAACTAATCATGTAAACAACACAGTTTGATCATCACAGTCTGTCTAAGGTTTCAGTTGAGCTAAGATTATAGCCTTTGACTAAAAGCTTCAATTAAAATACGCATTCCAGGTCAATATTAATGGGACTATTTAAGATAGATTTGAGCACTTAGATCGCTCCAGTGAGTCTCACATAGAGCCTTTTGTGGCTTTTTCAGTAGTAGCTCATGTGTGATGACAGCTTTTTGACACAAGAACAAGCTTGAGTCCTAAAAAGCTTAGAACTACATTGGTTGTGTTATGCACTTTGTCAGAAAATAAATGTACATGGACACAAACAGAACCAAAAACCATGAGCTACGATTAAATGTGGACTCTATGATTTACATACATAATCAGTGGGCTAGACATCAGAGTTCAGTCCAATTCCTTAGATTAAATAATATGTGAAGCAGGTTGTTGTTGGCAGGATTTACTTACAATTTGTCTAAGATATCTACTCTGACTCTTCCCCTGCAATTTGTTTATCTATATATTTATATGGAAAGCTTTAGACAATTAAGCTCTGAACCCTTGCTGGTGTTTAAACACAGTCACCCTTAATGAGCAGCAGTTAGACTGTAGGGCCACTTTAGAGCTGTGCAATTACACTACATAAAATACAGATCAAAGGTATTGAGGTACATCAAGTAATTCAACAGTGCAACATTTACATGAAGCAAATTTAAGTAAGAATTTCAACCATAAGATCCACAGTTGATGTCTTTTTTCTGAGCCAGCACATAGTAATGGCCTTCTTACAAAATCTATTTAGAAGGTAACCAACACTCTTGCCCAAGCCCTCAGGGGTCATACCAAGATACATATAATTTAATTTCCCTGAGGGAACCCTCCCAAGGGATCAATAAAGTTCTATCCTATCCTATCCTATCCTATCCTATCCTATCCTATAATTAAACAACACCCCATATTAAAAAAACAGGATCTTAGAAAAGAACTGTCCCGTACTGTCCCAAAAGGATTAAATTTATATATGAGCTTCATCTACCTCCATTGTCCTGTACTACCTCCTGCAGGGAGGAAGGATATCAATTATTCTGGATTTAAGTTTGGGCATTCTACAAAATCTAATCAGACTGTTCCAGCAAAAAGGTGGAAAAAGAGTGAAAAATGTGGAAGTACTTGGATACCCCATACATAGCCAATTTCGTCCGAAATCTCCACCTGTATATCTTGTTTCCAGTGAAGCAACAGGAGGTTTTCGAGCCCTCCATACACAATGCTGTTCTCCAGGGTGCAGGACTGCCGACACACTGTTTCAGCACCAATGTTGTTGACAGCCCAGCGGACCATGTGGCCCAGAGGCAACCCTGCCAAATCACACACAGCTGCTGTAAGATAATGAGGCCACCTGACAAAACTCACCTGCGGTGCCTCCAACGTCATGAAAACGTGACTTTAGGAACAGATGGGTGTGTGTTAACTTCAGTGTACAGGGTCTGCTGACTTGGACTTTCTGCTTCCTTGGATACCAGCCTCACTGAACCTGCAAACCCCATACTTTAACTGCCTCCCAGTCTTCATTCCAGCACCCTGGCCATGGGCTTCTTCATTTTTTCTGTTATAGTTTTTTTACAAGACTAAATAGTTTTTACATTTTTCCTACATTTCTACATTTTAAATAGTTCTGGTGCAACCAATGAGTTGCAAAAGACCCCAGAGGATGCACACAATTGAGCAAGAGGCACTACTAACCACACAACACCATGAAGACCAAGGAGATCTCCAAACAAGTCTTAATACTCCATGATCACCATCCACGTGTGGGGATGTTTTTCAACAGCATGGACTGGGAAACTGGTCTGAGTCAAGGGGAAGATGGATGGTGCCAAATATAGCTAAATTCTTGAGTAAAACCTGTTTTGGTCTGTCAGTGATTTGAGCCTTGGACAAAGGTTCACCATCCTACAGGACAATGAGCCAAACATACTGCTAAAGTAACACTCAAGTAGGTTAAGGGGAAATATGTAAATGCACTGGAATGGCCTACTCAAAGTCCAGACCTTAATCCCATTGAGAATTTGTGGTCTTGAGCGATTTGAAGGATGCTGTTCACCAGTGGAAACCATGTAACTTGAAAGAACTGGAGCAGTTTTGCCTTGAGAAATGGGCAAAAATCCCAGTGGCAAGATGAGGCAAGTTCAAAAGTGACTTGCAACTGTACTAGCTGCAAAAGTGCTTGCTAGTTATGCACACTGAGGTTTTCTGTTATTTTGTCCTATTTGTTGCTTGCTAGAAAAGGCATAATCTGTAAAGTTCATCTCTTTATTCATTGGTTTGATACACTATTAGCACTCTGAGTGTAAGAGCAGACTCTAAATACATGTCCATATATACATTTATTAACAATTAGGCTGTAGACTTCCAGTGATTCTGGTGCATATATTTCAACTGCTGCATTTGTAATAGAACCTGATAAGAGATGTGTGGTTGCCAGTGTACTTTTTTTTTTGAAGATCCATATAAACAATTCATTTGCCTACATTAAAATAGGCAAGTCATAAAACATTTGTTTCTGAAAGTATTTTTGAAAGGTCAGTATAATTATTTAAATCAGACCTTTTTCTAATTTTCGTTCTTATAAAAAAATAAATAAATAAATAAATAAATAAATAAACTTTGATTTTTGATTTTTCTTGTAAATGAGCTTTGTTTACCCCACCACTTCCTATTCATCATAACATATTCTTCTTAGCACTGATACCACAGCTTGAGACACTAGCCTTTAATATTCTCTTTTAAGAAGGAGCTCAAAAAGGTAACTGATCGCTTTGCCTGCAGACTTTTAATCACCAAGCTTGTGGGTTTGCAGCTATATTACAGCAGGTAGAGCAGCAGGACTCGCAGGCTGCTCTCTCTCTCCTCTTGTGCAAACTTTGATGTCAAAGCACTAGAACAGCTCCTTCCTTTGAGTCATGAGTGAACTTGCAGCAGTGGTGGAAAAACACCCCTTGGGGAAGCAGACTAGTTGGTGAGAGCGTAAGAGTGCATGCGAAATTGCGCGAGTGGCGAATCATAAATATGCTTTTTTCGTCTTTTAAATGCCAGCCATAAAAATTTTATAATGGTCCACCAATTAGGCTACATCTAAGCCCAGATATCAAGTAATTAGAGGCAAATTTTCCATTTCATCCCTCTTTCCTGACTTGTCTAGCTCTTCTCCACAGATGAAAGAAGATGAGACGGAACTGATGGACTCAACCTTAAATAATTGCTCTCAGTATACATATCTATCCTTTCTTCTCTCTTTCTCCTTTCCTGCTGCTTCACCTTTCCCCCTTTGTCACCTCTTGTAAGAAAAGGGTTGAAGCACTTTAATTTTCTTAGATATGTCAGACTGAGAAAGCCCAAAGCAAGGCTTCAGATCAGGCCAATCGGGGTAAAAGAAAACTGCAGATTAGACATAATTAACGTCTCAGCGAGCTTGCGAGGCTAGTGACTAATTATGGGCAATAATGTCACATTACAGCACCAAATTCACAAGTGTTCACAAGGCACTGTTAACACCACTTAGGCAACTCTTACTCTGCAAAGCCGTGTTAACACATGTGGGGCAAAAGTGCCAGAGATGAGCCTCACCATTTCACAGTGACATACTAAGTGCTCTGCGAGCTCTTTGCTACTCCAATTTGAGGATACCAACAACAAAGAAAAGGAGAGGGGGGTGTGGGCATTATCGATTCGAATCAGAATGGAAGAAAACGAAATAAGAAAAAGGAATGAACAGGGACAGGTGAGTAACAATTTATGGTGTTACATCTTCGAATCTATGATCTACAACTTTCAGTGCCAAGCACTTCAGCCCTTTTGGAGCTCATGTTTCAAAGAACCTAAAATTAATTAATTAAGTCATTCATTCATTCATTTTCTGAACTGCTTATTCCTGAATAGGGTCACGGGTGAGCCGGTGCCCAGCCGGCAACTCTGAGCGCAAGGGCGGGAAACAACCCTAGACAGAGCGCTAATCCATCACAGGGCAGAACTTAAAATACACTGTAAAAAAAATCAGTCCTAATTAATTCGGAGTTAACTTAGTCAAAAGTTCTCCTAACTCACATTTTAGGTCTGCATCCAAGTTAGATCTGCAGGTGAAATTGATTCAATCTGTAGGTTAGAACTTCATCACATGATGTCCCAAACTAGAAAGGGTTATCAGTGGAATGTTGAGCCCTTGCTGGGATTTGACCTTATGATCTCCTCATATTTGATCAGCAGCAGCAAACATACTAGTGTAAGTTTAATTAAAGATGAGTGTAGACATATGTAATCACTTTTTCAAAATATTCCATTTCTTTATGTGCAACAGTGCATTGTTTCACAGCTCTGATCATAAGTTTAAATTTCATCAACAACACACCCCTCTCTATGTTCAGGATTCTCTATGTTCAGGATTCTTAGAATTAGAAGACAGACAGGAAACAAACGGAGAACAGACTACAAATATGAAAAACATGTCTTTGATCAGATCAGGCTCAACTGAGAGCTGAAAAATGTTAGATATGTTGACTAAACTAAATGTGATTAACTCAAAAAACACACTAATCAGTTACTTTTTCATTTTAAATTGGCCTACAGCTACATTTCTTTACAGTGTGTGTTGCAGTGTAATTACAAAGCTCTTTTTCCTTCTGAATATGGTGTCACTGCAGTAAGTTCCCAGCATGAGCCAGTAATGTGAAATCATTTCTCTAAAGCCAATAACTGAAATAAAAAAATAAATAAATAATAAGTAGGGAAATAATGGATGATGGTCTTTTAATTAATAAGAGGTATTAGGCAAATCAAACATGCAAATTTGACATGCTTGGTGTTAAGTAAACAATGTCTGCACTAAGCCCATTAGTAGCTCTACTGTGACTTAAAATTCACTTATTAAAATAAGGGGCATCTGGGTGGGTGGGTGGGGTCCTGGGGTTCTTGGCAAGACCTCAAGGTGGCACTGATTACAGAAATGAGTGCACTTAGGAAGGCAATGAAGCAGCTTCACAGGCTGAGTTTTTACCACATTTCTGGTTTATTATAACTGCTAAGTATTACCATGCATATCTAAATAGGCATAAGCTCAGCATCTGTGCAAAGGCTTATCCCATTCCTAATCATTTTTCTCACCATGGCTTAATGATTGTAGCATTTATCCAGTTCATTGTACTTCATAGTAAGAAAAAAAAAAATAGGAAAAAAAAGAAAAACAATCACAGGCCTAGACATACTGGATCTAAATGTGCTGAGAAAGGGAAGTGTTTGAGATGAGACTGATATACAGTTGTATATCTGTCAAATTTTAAAATGTATTTTGGTATAAGCTACCCGGAAAAAAAAATAAAGTGTCACCTAGGCTCCTGTAGATGGAGTCAAACAAGGATCATCAAGATACAAAATGCCTGTGGCATGTGCAACAGGATTCCCAAATTGAGAAGAGATAGCAGAGTGTAGACAGTGTGGAAATGCAGTCTCGTTCGACGTGTGGAAAATGTGCCACAAAGCAGATGTTAATGGTCAGAAATGGGTGATTGCATTTGCAGATGCCACAGATCCTATTGTGAAAGAAGTAGCATTCCAGCTTTCTGCCATTTTGATCAGTGCTGTTCATAGATAATCATTTATTGGAACATCAGTCTCTGGCATCCTTGCTAAGATTGACTCAGTATCATATCTCCTCATTTTGGTTCACGTTTTTCAGTTTAATTGCTTTAAACGCCACCAAAGGTTAGAAAAGCACTACAAAAGTCTGTTTCTATTAGTTTCACTGCATAGCTCACTAGTACAATACCTTAGTACAAATCACAATGCTTCAGTGACGTTATACACAGTAAACACACGTGACTGACAAAGACCGACTGAGCCTTTCACAGATAAGGCAGGCCTGCAGAATCTAAAGCCTGGAAGAAGCATTCAGAGTGCCACTTAAAAGCCAACACTCACCAGTCTCCTTCACTCTTTATACTGATGCTCCTTTCTTTCTCTTTTCCTCTCTCTCTCCACTCTCTTACCCATATCAACCTCACTCTCGTCTGCCCTTGACATTTCTCCAGTGTCTCTGGCGCCATCCTGGTCTACACGTATCCATTCTTCTTCTCTCGTCTCCTCAAATTCTATACTTCTCCCTATCTCTCTTTCTCTCCCCTATTGTCTGCATTTTCATGTGAAAAAAAAGACTTTCACTTCTCATCCATTTCACTTATCCTTTAAAACTCCTCTCTCCGTGCTGTCAGAGTGAAAAATGCAAGTTTCAGGTTTTAGAGCTTTGAGTCCAGCAGACAGCAGATGATCTGATTTCTGACAGCTGTGTGCATTTAAATAAGTGACTGTATTTATATTTATGTGTGTGTGTGTGTGTGTGTGTGTGTTTGTTTATAATATATCAAATCAAAATTAACCCCCACTGGACTGCTAAAGTGAAAAGGGGTGGCTTTGCCATGCTCAGGTTGTGTCCTCCTGCACGCAGCATTCTTTTCTTTTCAGTACTCCTTAGCATGGCTGGGCAGTTCCTTTAATGTGTTATCTTGGACTGACTGACTGACTGATTAAAAGACTTTTAGTCACACATCCCTTAGCTGCTTCTTCCCACCTACAACCAGTTGGTCCCATTGGTCATCCAGGCAGATGCCATATATATATATATATATATATATATATATATATATACACACACACACACACACCAACTCACTGCTGCCAATAGGTTCATGTTCCTCATTGAGGAAATAATGTGTGAATGTGTGTGGATGGTAAAAAGAGACAGAGAGAGACACACAAAATTTAGTTAACATGTATTCTGACTACTAAAGCACTTTAAGGACATGTGATGAGGACACACACACACACACACACACACACACACACACACACACACACACACACTAGTCATTCTGTCCCTGACCCTCACTCTACCTCCTCTACCCTCAGTCTCCATCTCTTGCACAACCCAGCACATTAAAAAAAAAACCCAAATCTTTCAGCTGTCCAGTCCCTTCTGATATCTGCAGGAGAGTCCAGTGATTAGTATAGCTCTGCTGTAGGGAAGATTTCACTGAAGGAAAGAAAGAAAAAGACATGCTACATGACCTTTCCCACTGTGAGTTAAAAAAGAAGAGCTGGAGATATAGGTGGAGATATCTGATTAGTGTATTTTATAACAGCACAGCCGGGGATTTCAATGCACCACTGAGTTCACTTAAAGCTTCAGCAGGCAGCCAGCTCAGAGCCGTGGAAACACTGAGGTCAAAATAATCAATAATAGGCAGTACAGGTGACACTGAGAGATTTCAGCCATAATTGAGGCCATTCTACTGAGCTTCAGACTCATCTAGAGCAATTAACTTCCCCTTTTAGAAAGGACATATGAAGTGGACAGTGGACAGTTCTGGAGAGTGAAATAAATGTGAACAACTCCATTTTTAGTTCATCTGAGGCATATATTTTGTCTTCACCTTCATACAGAGATGTAGCTGATATCTTATTAGGCTGAGAGTGGGGCTGAGAAGCAGCGTTGGAGAACTTCAGTTTGTATTAAATCAGTCAGTGAAGCGTCCTCACTTGCTAAATGAATATCAGACAGCTCTGACCATTGTACAACTCAATAATCAACACAAGAATGTATAATATGCCTTTGCGCTCATTTATCTTTGTACAGATAATGACAGTGTTCACAGTATATTCATACTAAGAAAGCTGTGATAAGAAAGGAGGGTCAGCTATGCTGCAGCGCCCCCTGGAACAGGGAGATTAAAAGCCTTGATTAAGGACCAAGCAGTAGCAGATTAGTGGACATGTGAATTGAACCCACAGCCATCTGATGAAGCATCCAGCTGACAATCACCCCCACCACAGAAATCCTTGTTGAAAAAAGGGACTGAATTTTTTTCAACTTTAATAATAATGATAATGACAAAAGTTGAGCTGCATCATAACCTTTAACCTTTGCTTAACCTATGTTTGTCCTCATTTACATACGATATAAAGCACACCAATAAGCCAAAACATGCCATAACATTCACTGTCCACTGTCACCTCCTCTGACCATACAGGAGCAATTTGCAGTTCCATAATTACAAAATGTACTCCATCTCCGTTTTCCAACATAAACTGTTAGTCTCCTTTCATCCTGATCTTCAATTGGACCCCACAGGACCACCACAGTGCAAGTATTATGTGGTGGGTCATTCTCAGCACTGCAGTGACACTGACAGGGTGGTGGTGTATTAGTGTGGGTTGCGCTGGTATGAGTGGATCAGACACAGAAGTGCTGCTAGAGTGTTTACACCCATCAGTGTCACTGCTGGACTGAGGAAAGTCCACCAGAAATATCCAGCCAACAGTGATGAAGGACTAGAGGATGGCCAAGTTTACCACACTGTCACATTTTACTGTGAAAATCATTTCATACAAATGATAATGCTGGCGAAAGTTATCATAGACTCAATACTGCAACACTAGCAGCTCTGGTAGACTCCACTGGCAGGTAAAAAAAAAAAAAAAAAAGGTGGATGAAACATGGATACATTGCCTAGAACTATAGCTCAGTTTTCTTTACATTAGCTATTCAAACCTAGGGCCAGGTCATGGTCTGTTCCATCACTTCAGGGTACTGTATTTGACAGTTGTTGCATGCAGAGCACTCCTCTGTCTCCAGCCTAGGACCCCAAAGGAGTGTCAGGCTCTGCCAAGGCAGGGATAAATCTCAGTGGTGGCAGGTGAATCTTTAATAATCATGGCTCTTTATGACAAACCCTCCCACAGCTGTCCTCACAGCCATCTTCCCCTGCTGGCTGTATGCTTGCCCTTTGAACAGTTGACATTATAAAGAGCATTTTGCGAGCTGTGTGCATATTTAAGACCAGGGCTATAATGCACACAGGCTCCCCGGTGTGATGGTAATGGATAAGAGCGACACTACGTCCATATGAATGAGCAGAACACAGGCGTGGAGACGTTCGGCAATCGCGCTTAATCAACTAACCTTCTCATGGTTCACATACTGCTTACCCTGCTTGGAAGTGGAAAGGGAAGAATGTTGAAAGTGGAGTTATGTTCCAAAGCCTTGACGGAGTCAGTAACTCAAGTGCACCAGTAGTGTTGTGGAATGTGATATATCTATAGAAGCACTAGAACTGTAATGAAATGACCATAAAAGATAACAGCAATTTAAAACGCATCACCATCTGAAGATAAAAGCTTGAACACAATCATCAGCCCCATCCCATCTACTCGCACCTTACATACTCACATATTCTTTCCCACATATTTTTCTTTTCATTTGGCAGCAACTAATGCATTTCTATTTTTATTCATTATGCACTTAAAAGCTTTTGAGACTTCTCTTGTTTTATGCCAAAGTCCAGACAAAACATTCTGCAACAAACCATTTTCCTGTCTCCATCCCAACGTAATTCATTTTAAAAACCCATTTGCAGGCTAAGGCAGACATGGACAAATTCAGGCATGGGAATTTGTATGCTGTGTTCATTTTTTGGGAGCAATTTATTATTGATTTTAAACCAGTGTTTACAGCATATCTCAAATCAGATGTTGTGCAGAGCATATTCTTGGAGTGTCTCAAAAGGTTCTTGAATGGTCAAAAATGAACCAATTACAAAAAATTCAGAACGTCAAGGTACCTTTGGAGGAAAACCAGCACTCCGCTCAGAAATCACGCTTGCAAACAGTCCACACATAATCTTTGCAATTAACAGGTGAGTTGAGTCAGGCGTGCTTGAGCGGGAAGAGCACAAAACTGTGCAGGAATCTGGCACACGAGGACCAGCGTAACCTTCCCTTGCCATAGACAATATGGACATGTGAGGAATGATAAAACTGAACATGGACAGTTCCGACACACTTCCAGAAAGGAGAAGCATACTCTGCTGTTGTATTGCAATGTTGCATTCCAGTGTTTCACTGCACAGTTAAGAAATGTGGTCTCACCTACAATGAAGTTAACCAGGGTTAGTTTGGAAGTCCACCGAGACCCCTCTATTTTTGCCAAACCATGTTTTAGCATGGTTCAATTATCTGCTGAGAGGATGAGTGGAGTTTTCACACCCTGTTGCAATAAACAAGTCTGCTCTTTGTACTGCACTGTCAAGTATTAAACCTGCTGTTAGGCTAATTAGAAAGAAAAAAAAAATCCACCTGAAGCAGTCGCGTGATCAATCCGAGTCGGAGGGAGGCAACATGGTCTGGACACATGGCGGCTTGTGCTGCAGTCACGTTTACCTCCTTGTCTTTACACTCTCTACCTATTGTATCCATTTCTCTTGTCATATAGGAGCACCTGTTTCTCTGCATATATTTTTAGCCTCCACCTTGATCTTCAATGGTCACGACTCCATAGGGCCACCACAGATTAGTTTTTATGTGGGTCAACAGTGCTGGTGGACTGAGAACAGTGGTCACTGTTTAAACCCTCCAGCAGGGCTGTATCTGATAATGATGTGTCTGAACAGCAATTTTCAAGTCTGATCACATATTCTCAATTGGATTAAGGTCAGGGCTTTGACTGGGTCATTACAATCCATTTACATGTTTCCCCTTAAACCACTGGAGTGTTGCATTAGTGAATCTTCATCCCAGGCTCAAACCACTGACAGACTGAAACAGGTTTTGCTGAAAAACCTCCCCGTATCATGATGCTTATTGATAGCCGAAAAGTTCAATTTTGGTCTCATCTGACCAGAACATCTTGGGTAATCTCCCACATGCCTTTTTTTCCCCTGTAAGTAAAGGGTTCTGTCTGTAAAGTCTTCCATAAAGCCCAGCTGTTTGTGTCTTTTTTATTACCCAACCCTGACTTGTACTTCTCAATAACTTTGTCCCTGGCTTGTTTGGATATCTCCCTGGTGTTGTTTGGTTAGTGGTGCCCCTTGCTTAATGGTGTTGCAGCCTCTGTGGCCTTTCAGAAAAGGTGTGAATATACTGAGATCATGTGACACTTAGATTACACACAAGTGGACTTCATTTTACTGAAGAATGTGACTTCTGAAGGCTGCTTTACATATATATATATATATATATATATATATATATATATATATATAGAGAGAGAGAGAGAGAGAGAGAGAGAGAGAGAGAGAGAGACAGAGAAAATGTAGAAGACACTGTAGAACCAAGAAGGTGGCCATAATGCTATGGTTTGGATTTCATTAGGTATAAGGATATCAGGTCCTTATTCCCTCTTCATCACTATGAAGGAAAGTGAAATTGTACAGAAGTCTAGACACCTTGAGTAGACAGATGGGTCCTGAAAATGGGCAGCTGGGAGAATCTGTGACACAGTTGAACAAGGAAGAGAGAGAGAGAGAGAGAGAGAGAGAGAGAAAGTGAAAGTAAAAGGGAAGGTAGGTATAGGGCTGTGCTAATGACCGCGCTCCACCATTAGCCAGTCCTGTCAATGCTGAACCCCTCTCTGCTGCTTAATGTAGCCTCCAGCACTCACAATGAGCACTGCTACATTCCTCTCTTTCTTCCTCGCTCGCTCTCCTGCTCTCTCTTCTTTGCCATTTCAGAGTCTCCTTTGGCCAGACTGATAAAGCCTGCCTGCTCGAGCTGTGAGATTATTTCTGAAATTGTGAATTTTAAAAAGGTCTCCATGGTATTTTTGCAAGTGTCTTATCATCAGTCATTCAAAAACACGCATGCTTTAAGAGTCTCCTCGTCTGTCAGAGAAGTCTCTAATGATGAATCATGTTTTAGAAAGAAAGCATGGACGTGCGCACACACACACACACACACACACACACACACACACACACACACACACAAACACACAGTTTGCATGCATATACTCTTAAAAATAAAGGATCTTTGAGCAATGCCTTAGAGAACCCCTCTCCATGTCTGAAAAACCTTTCATTGTTGTAAAGATAATCATCCATCTCTTGTGCAAACAAGGGTCTTGACAGGGCCAAAAGCAGGGGCCAGCTGTGGTTGCTGGGTTACATCCCTTGCACTGACAGTGCAGGGGCAGTCATTTCTCCTCCCTCAACATTCATGGCTGAGATGAGCCTTGTCTTGGCACGACACCTAACCGCTAATTGTCCCTGGGTAGATAGCTGATCAATGCTTTGAATTCTCACTGGCCTATTTACTAATGGGCGTGTGTTCTCACTGTCATGGATGTGTTAAAAACAGAGCTTGAACTTGTACAGCTTCTGTAATATGCAATGGCTCTGGAGAATGTTAGTTCTTCTAAGATGTAAAGGTCTTCGCACTCAAACATCTTTTTTGCAAAAGCACGGTGCTTTATGGAAACAAAGGTAGGGTTTTGTATCGGCATGAATTCAGTATACAATTCAGTATATTGTCATTTACTGCAATACTGTTAGCATAGGTAGTATAATGCAATTTTTACTAGTGAGCTGAAAATGCAATCATTTTGATCATTAGATTTCTAATAATCTCAATATTGACAGTGATCAAAACAAATTCATTGAAATGTTCATACCCACTTCCCTATTTTGTCTATGTTTTAGCCATTTTCCAAAGTGGATTTTAGCTATTTAACATGGATTACTTGCTGAAAGGGTAGGTCTTTGTTTGTTTTGATATGTGTCTCATGTCTCCAGGTTACTCTGAACATTGTGTTTAAAGTGTTAATTAAAATTTGATACTGTGCAATATTGCAAACAATAATTAAATCACAATTCTCAAGAGAACTGATATTTGTCCACACTCCTAAGGGCAGCCATGACCTACGGGTAGAGAGGTAGGTGTGGGACCAGAGGGTGGTGGTCTGATCACCGGGAATTAAAAACTAGCAACTGCTCTAAAAACAGTTTTCTGAACTCTAACCTTTAGACCATGGCTGGTCCCTATTTTTGGCTCCATAAAGCAGCATGTTTGCAAGTGCAGGCTTGGGACCAGAAGGTTATTGGTTTGATCCCCTGTTCTGGCAGGAATTCCACTTCCTGCCAGTCCTGGATATCAAGCCTTGACCCTTCTCACATGGAGAGCTTCTCTAACCTTTATGCCATGGCTATCTCCTATCTTTAATTCCATAAGGCACTAAGTTTGGAAAAGCAGGCTTGGAAAAAAAAAGTTTACATCTACACCGGAGTAACATCTGGATCCAAGCCTACTTCATTCTCTAATACTCTTTAAAGATTTACATCAATTAAACATTCCATAAACCTTTAGAAAGTCCTTTACACTCTCCAAACATTTTTCTTTATGAAAACACTTTTGGTACTTTTTTAGTGCATTACTACCCAATATCCAGGAGAAATTCCTGAAAAACAAGATTCCTTATAGTAGGTAAATGACTGTGAAATGTGAAATTTTAGCAGCCTGGGAATGATGCAGCTGAAGTGCTGTAATTTCGAGTATGGTGCCCACCAAGTGTTCTCTTGTATCAAAGGTCTTTCATTAGAACAAAAATATATAAACGCATGAATCATTTGTTTGCATAAGGACAAGAAGGAATCACACATGGATCTCGCAAAGGAGGCAAGAAGAGAAAGTCGACCCCACATTGTTTTCAAGGTATGATCCACCAGCAATTTAACACCTGCAACTACTCCAGATTCAACTAACATTCCCCCCAAAAAAGTTGTTTTTCAAGTGGCTCTCGAGCAGCTCCCAAACTGAAATTATAGCAGAAGTGATGTTGAAGACTTTCAACAGAAGTAATTTCAGCTCAATTTCCAAAATTGATTTCAAGTT
Source organism: Acestrorhynchus altus (assembly GCA_034509495.1). Lineage (NCBI taxonomy): Eukaryota > Metazoa > Chordata > Actinopteri > Characiformes > Acestrorhynchidae > Acestrorhynchus > Acestrorhynchus altus. The sequence continues at coordinate 26,587,646 of CM067508.1, forward strand.
GAAGTTCTACAAGTGAGTTCAATACAGCCATTGCAGATCAAACTATATTTTGAAAAGTGAAAAAGGCTGAATAAGGATAAGATCCCAGCCGGAGTGTCCATCCTTTCCATTACTGGCTTCTACAGAGAATAAAGAGTGGCCGGTGACCCAATCATGATGACCAGGCCTGGATAAATCCCTGTGCTATGCTCTAATATGTCATACTTGTCAGGCTGATAAATGAAAAGGGAACAATTCTCTCTCTCTCTCTCTCTCTGTCTCTCTCTCTCTCTCTCTCTCTCTCTCTCTCTCTCTCTCTCTCTCCCCCCCCTCTCTCTCTCTCGTCCTCCCTGGTCAACTATGACCTCCAGATCAGGAGGAGAGAAAGGAGAGGCTCATCACTCACTTCATTACTAGTCGTCCATCCTGCAATGGACGTCTGTGAAGAGCACTGACCCCTTCCTTATCTCTGCCCACACAGACACCTAGACCCCATCAGCATCAAAGTACCCCTGTCTCTTACCCTCCACTGCATGCCACAATACAGGGCATGAAGTGGACAGAGAGGAGAGTCAAGGTGACAGAAGTCCAGTTCAATCTAACCACAGCATGTTCTTAAACAGAGCAGAACTAATCAGTGGACTCTGTTAATCCCTACAAGTCCAAGGAACCATGGTGCCTGACTTCGGTTATTGGACACTCTGAACTCTGCTTTCAGAGTAGTTATTTAATCATTCACAGCAGCTACTAGGAGTATAACAATATGTGCATTTGTATGATCACAATGGGGAGGGGGATCGCGATTTGGAGCAAGTAGTGAAATTATAGCAGAAGTTATATTGTGGACTTTCAACAAGTTCAGCTCAATTATTAAAACTGATTTCAAGCTGAAATACATAGAATGCTCTGCGAAAGCCTAGCCTATTAGGCTAAATATGACTATTAGGGTAAACTGCACAAACGTAAGTCAACAGGAAATCTGTAAGCAGCTGGATTTGTATGACACTGTGGGAGCTGCTGTAGTTTAGGAGTACTAAACTATTCACCGTAGCTACTGAAACCTCTTGAGTAGTTTCATGTACACTGTTTACTGTTTACACATTAATAAAACACACTTCTATTGCTATAGACACTGAGCTTCTCAAGGACACACATCTGCTTATAAGGTAATAACACTTAAGATTAATGACAGAATCATAGGGCTGCAGTTTGGGGGGTAAAGCAGTCCACCAAGATCCATTTATTCAGTGAACTGCATCGGCCCAAACTGCAGCACAGTGGAGCGATCTGTCCATGGGCATGGCAGAGTTGTGCAGCAGAAAGAACCCAGTGCTGAAATCGATAACCTATGACTTAGAGAAGCTCCACATGGACCACACTCTCTCTGTCTCTGTATACTCCCCCACCACTTTTATCCTTTACCATTCAAGCATAGCTTTGCTTTACAGCGCTAATAAAACACAAATGCACTTTTACTGTCTGGACAGGGATACAGGGATATTTATAATACTCAGCTTTCCATTTCCTCTCCAAATGGAAGGGCACACAATAATTGGAGCCATTTTTATAATGAACAAGTAAAAAGTCTTCTCAAGAGATTGAGAGGCACACACTTTACCTGACCATATCTTATAAATGGCAACAATTGCCCATTATATTACACCATTCGCTGGATGGATTGTGGTGAGATTGCTCCCAGCCCTTCGACTGTAAAATAGAAGATGTATACTTTCAACTTCAGGAGTTGCTGCCAAGAAACTGTAAGTCCAATAGTGCAGCATCAGTTTACTTCTACGGAAAGCCTACAGGCAAGTGTGTGTGTGAGAGAGAGAGAGAGAGAGAGAGAGAGAGAGAGAGAGAGAGAGAGAGAGAGAGAGGAGTGAGAGAGAGAGTGTGTCCTGAAACAAAATGGTCTTGTATTGTGTAGAATATCAATGCACAGTTATTACACTGATACTACACAACAAACACACACACACACACACACACACACACACACACACACACACACACACACACACACACACACACACACATACACACAATCACAGACTGACATACCATGTTTCAATCAATCAAGCTTTGCAATATAGAACCATTCAAAAAGAATTTAACCCCCTCAAAAGGCATCCCACTTGTCTGAATTGCAGATGAGACTTATAGCAGCCAGCACAGACATGCACAGGCATCCCGAGGAGCTGTTGAGCACAACACCTCACTCCATATTTTAGCAGGAAGTATGTTGTTCCTATGCTCATTGTCCATTTTATCAGCTCCAGTTACATTATAGGAGGACTGTAGTCCATCTGTTTTCTGCACTCCTTGCTGGCCTTCTTCCACCCCATTGTTCAATGGTCAGGACCCTTCAGGACCACCGCAGAGCAGGTATCATGTGGGTGGTGGGTCATTTTCAGCATAGTGGTGTGTGCTCTGTGCTGTGCTGGTATGCGTGGATCAGACACAGTAGTCCATTCAGGATCCACTCTATTAGACACTCCTACCTAGCTGATCCACTTGTTGCTGCACAGATTTTATTGGTTGTCCTCTAGTTCTTCATTAGTGGTTGGGTATCTGGTTGATGGACTATTCTCAGCCCAGCAGTGAACTGAGGTGTTTAAGAGCTCCAGCAGCAATGCTGTGTCTGATCCATTCATACCAGTACAACACACACTAAAAATGCCACCACAATATTAGTGTCTCTGCAGAGGACCTGTGAGTTCCTGACCATCGAATAACAGGTTGAAAGGAGGTTAATAAATTATGCAGAGAAACAGTTTTTTTTGTAAATGAAGAATTAAAGTGCTCCTTTTTTTCAGTTTATTTTGGCAATAGCTTTATAAATGTAAAAGTTTTTGCTTCCAACCAAGCCAAAAAAACCAAGCCAAAAAAACCAAGCCAAAAAAAGAAGGAAAAAAGCAGTGGACCACAATTTCAAAATTTTGCCACGTCACATTCACTGCACACTTCATCAATAAAGGCAGATGCAGGTCAGAAAGGCCTAGAAGTCATAAAGACCTAATCCGCCTAAGGCTGTGATGATAACTGTACATCCCTGCGAGAATCTTAAAATCAATCCAGATTTTCTCTCAGATCTCTCTGAAGCCTCTCTCCTCAGGTTCCCTCCGTGCATCCATCTTCCTCTCTACAGATCTGACAGTATTCATTCTTCGTTTGCTTTCTCTCTGATGTTTCACACCTTCACTGACCAAGGGATTCCGTAAGACTCAATTAATAACAGTGAAAGATTAACGACCTGCCCTTTTTTTTCCACTACCCACCATTCCCGGGGGGCTCAATTTATCTCCAGGAATTCACAGCTTGGAAAAAACGGCCATGATTGACACCGCTAACCTTCATTGGGATGTAATCCTCATCTTTAGCACTCAGAGATCTAATTAATTAGTGGAATCTCATTTCCTCGCTAATGCAAGTGGACAGAGGCATGATAGAGGAGAGAGGGGAGAGAAAGTGAGGGCGAGGGCCAGGAGAAGGAGGAGTCATCTCTGTCTGGAGCTGCACTCTTCCGGGATCGCTCACTCACTTCACACAGCAGAGAGCCGCCACCCCCAAATCCACATACAATCGTGTTAAAAAGTTAGAACACCCAATGAAAACTTTTTTTGTAACATCTCAATTACATCTCAACTACTTCAACTACTGAAAATATAATTAGTGATATAACTACAGAAAGAAAACTGAAGGAATGTCTACTTAAAATGCCTAATATTAGAAACAGGTGCAGTACATTAGGTCCAAATAATTAGACCATCGTTAGAAAGGACTATGGAGTAGACTGTCTTACTTAAACTGCCGACGTGTTTGGTTTGCTCTTGAGAGTTGAAGTGAGTGGGATCACCAAGGACTTCAGTAGGCTCTGAGGCTCTCAGAAAGAATGTTGAATAATTCAAACGAATTGGACAATTTAAAACAGATCTCAGAACAATGTGAATTCAGCTGCTCCACTGTACATTAAATCATTTACTCATTTGCAACATCTTAGTGAAACAACTGCCAACGTGTCCTTGCAAGTTCAGCCCAAGTGCAGAGTGCAAGAGTGTAAAGAAGACCCTTGCTACTGGTAAAGTCAAAACGCAGCACCTACCATCAGAGAGAGACTGAACAAGTTTGATTTTAATGGGAGGTGTGCAAGGAGGAAACCCTTGGTGTGCAAGATTAAACTTTCTCATAGGACACCAAGACAAAGATCTGGAATTCTGCAACAATGTGTATTAGACAGGTGAATTCAAAGTTTAATTATTTGGCCAGAGTAACAGAATTCATGTTCGGTTCAAACCAAATTTTAACATAAAAACCCATATCAAGCTGTGAAGCATGGAGGTGGAAATGTCATTGAGTAGGCACTGCTTTCCTGCTGCAAGGACGGGAGATCTTTATTGTAATAGATGGGGCTTTTATTTCACGAGACTATAAATGATACCAAGCCTCTCAATCAATTTGTGTCCCTTGTAAAATTACTATGTTTACCCTAATAGTGCATTCCGTGCATTCTCCATGTGACTGCATGCATTTGTACTGTGGCAGTTCAGTGAATGCATGTACTGTTGCACCACAACAGTAGTACCCACCAAAAGTGCTCCAAAGAAGAACAACAAGAGAGGTAGTGAGAGGGCCTTGAGTCCCCAAGATTTATTGATTTGATCCATGGAAGCCTCACTTTACAACTTGTAGAATTTACCGCTGCCTTACTGCTAACTAATGTTTTGGAAGCAGACATAACAGGACACCTTTGGAGGTGTTGAGAGGCCTTGACAGGTCAGAGCTGTTTTGGTGGGAGACCTACATGATATTAGGCTGGTGTGCTTTACAAAAGAATAAGGTCAGGAACAGGAGAAAGAGTAGAACAGCAGAAATTCAGCATATATCTACAATAACATTGTTTTTGACAGCGTAGACAAGTGGAAGGCTTAATTAGGCTTCAAATGTAGAAAATAAACAGAAAACATTCTACATCAACGGTACTACTGATGTTCTTGGTACAGAACATAAATAAAAAAAGAACAAGACTTCAGCATCCTTTCTACAGGAATACTAACTGACCCTGATGTAAAATTTGGAGAACAAGTTTTGTCTCTTTGACTTATTAATTTTTGTCTTCAAACTAATGCTTTGACTGAATGACGGGTGACCTTTTCAACGTTGCCTAATCAAGAAACAGCCCTCATCTTGTAAAGACTCCCTCTGATTACTAACCCGCACTAAAAGCTTAACAATCTACACAAATATCCAAAAGCAAAATCAAAATCAAGTAAAACAAACAGGTGCACATACTGACAATAAATATCTGGTTGACAAGAACAAAGAGGGATACAGAGCTCGAGTGTGAGAGAGAAGAAGGGCAAGGCGAGAGGGCATGTGAGGGAAGCTGGCTCTAGGTGTCTACTGCGAGCAGCCAGAGCAACGTTCAACTCCACTCACAAGTCTATTTTGCAACCAAGTGAAGCTCAATCTCTAGATGATAATGGCTGAATGAATGGGAGTTTATATACTTTATACAGCAAAGTGCCTGCGAAATAATGCAGTAATGCAATGTTATCAATTGACGCTTGCCCTCCTCCTGCTTTCAATCTATTTGCATATAGATGAAATACTATAATAACTCTGGCCCCACCTGCAGAAGTAAATATTTTGCTGTCTGTTTTGTCTAGCCATCCTGACACCCACAATGAGCTACTAATTGAAGACTGGAAAGAATCTTTATATGGCGACTGACATTCAATTACGTGGCGGAGATCAGATTAGGGGGAGGCCCAGAAAGCATGTTTGAAAAGCCCATTTTGTGTGCGAGTGCACAACAGAGGCAGGGGCTATAATTTGAACGACTGTTTGGGGTTTGGCTGAATGCAGCTGCTGTGAGTGAAATCACTACGCTATGACCTAAGATTAATTGGATGTCTTGAGTGCATGTGCAAGACAGAGTGTGAGAGAGAGAGAGAGAGAGAGAGAGAGAGAGAGAGAGAGAGAGAGGCAGTAGAGGCCTGAAAGAGAGGCATTTCACTTACATTTAATACTTGGAGCATTCAAACCAAATGCAAACCGGTTTGGACACGGATCATTCTTCATAGTTAGAACCATCATACTATGAAGTCATTTCTATGGTTATTGTGTAGCTTGTAACATGGTGATGTTGTGAGAGAGGATTTACTTTCGTCTATCTCTGTATGTGGCCCGTGCTAATATGTTCGAGTCATGTCATTGAGTTCATTGAGACCTGTGGCTTCTATCCTAAGGATAAAAAAGTGGTTAGAATTCAATAAAGGCTCAGCAGGGTATTATCTGAAATTGGCATGAGATTCAATATAGTTTTGTTTAAGAAACAGCTAAATGTCCCTCTGATCAGAGTCTTTAATGTTAAATCATTTACCTGAAAGAGTTTATCTGACAATTACCTGCCCTTTTTGACAAACAAAACACACACACACAGTTTTTGACAAATATAAAAAATAAAATAAAATAAATAAAAATATTAAATATTTACCCTTATTTACAAAAAAAATCTCTATATAATAACAATGTAATGCTGGATTCTGTCGGTGTTCAGTTACAACTCATGCGATATGTAAATGAGTACAGGTGTGGTCTGATTACACACTGGTTCTTGGCACAAGGCTCTAAGTGGCTACCTTTGGGTAGTGCACCTATTGGCGAGAGACCACTAACCGTTGCACATGCCTTTGCGACACACTCAAAGACATTTTGCCCAGTTGCCAGACATTGAGAGGGGGTAGATCATTGGACTGTTATCCATTAACGGCTGGATTTTAGTATGGATGCCTCGTGGTGAGCCCTTCAATCCTGCTGTCACTGTGGAGTGATACACTGACCTAGCTGTTGGTGTTATGATCTGGGGAGCCACTGTATACAACAGTTGGTCACTCCTAGTACGGATTCAAGGGTCACTCACAGCTCAGTCTTTGGTGGCAGGGCTTCCAACTGGCAGTTGTCAATAGGATAATGCTCACCCACAAACAGCAAGGATTTCCAGGGATGTCTGTGCCAGATAACTCCAGCAGGACACTTCCTGCCTGATGATCAGATTGATCCCTTAGGTTTTATGGGACAATTAAAAATTGCGCAGGGCTCTAGGAGAGCACTGCTGAGTTTAGCAAACCTTTGTTTCCCTAATTTTGACCACTGACTTATTTTTGAACATGCATGGCCAAGCTCTCATAGTCCCATTTCACCAGTGATTTCAGTGATATGTATGTAGTTCCTCTTAGAGTGTTCTTTGTTTTCTTTTGAACTTTCAAGTGCAATCTGCATTGTTTGGGTTGCCTACTGCCTGCATTCTAAATTGCACAATACCTCTTTATGTAAAATGACTGTCAACAGCCATTTTGCCTACATCTGTAATGATGTCAGTGTTTGGCAGCCAATCACAGGATTGATTACTATCCAGCAATTTGGCAGCCAAATAGGAGATTGATTACAATCCACCAGATCCAATCGAGGCAAAGGGGATTTGCCTGCAGCAACAACATACTCAAATCAGGGTCAATCTATGAGTTTCACAAAATCAGCAGAAAGACATCAGTAATGCAAAAATAATATGGTAACGTATGCACTTAACTCCAGCTTTGCTCTCATTTACCCCTATGTGATGTACTCTACATGGACAAAGGTATTGGGGCACTTGCTCATTCTTCTGAAATCAAGGGTATTAGAAAGAGTTGATCCTGGACTAACTGCCTGTACTGTCCACGGAAAGCTACTAGGTTGTGGAGCAGAGCTGTGAGGATTTGATTGTATTCAGTGACAAGAGGATGTTGGATGACCATCACCAACTCATCACCAACTCCAGAACGCATGCCAAAAGTGCAAGCTGGAGCACCATCATTCCAGAGAACACAGTTCCTCTGCACCAGAGCTCAATACTGGGGGGCTTTATACCCCTCTAGCCCATGCCTGACATTAGGCATTGTGTCAGTAGGTTCATGTTTGAGTCCTATTCTATTGACAGTACTTCTCTACACCTTTTATACACCAATGCCAGAGAGTCTGTCTCTAAATCATTTCTAAAACAAGACGATGGTTTATTACTTAAGAAGAAAGCAATTCCTTTTGCAGGCTGGTGCACATCAATTCAGAAAGCATGCATAGACTTATAAGCCACTGTCAAAAATTAAAGAAACACTTGAGAAGATGAAGGGTACAAATTATGTAACAGCAGGTGCTTCAAACAGGTGCAGTTCCTGAATTAGCTAAGCTAATTACCAGCCAATTACCATATCCGTCTGCTCAGCATCAAATATATAAATACTACATTAACAAAATCTATCTTAGCTTTGGACTGCTCTGGACTGGTCCGGCTACACATAGGTTAGTGGTTTCTTTCAGGTATGAAATTTCAACCTTTCAAAAGTATCACCTTGCAGTGTGTTCTACCATCTGCATCCAAAAAAAAATGTATGGAATATGGAATATTTTGTAATTGTATATTTTACATTGCACAAGATATGACCATTGCTTATACACATACTGTGATAATGATACTGAAACAATATATTGTGCAACCCTAGTACCTAGATTCCTCTACTCAACTCTGCTCTTTTGCTTTTCCATTAGGTGAATTTGGTACTTGGTATGTTGTACCAGGGATTTTAACTTCTTAAGTCTGTAGACCTCCACACTTCTCGAGTGTTCACACATCCATTAGCTTCAGTCACTTTTGGGCATACAATATGAAACAAACAGGTTTTGTTGTGGCTGCAGACTGGTTGCGGTATCCTATCTTTGCAGACAGCCAACTGCAGAACATGTCCCCAAAATACATCCATTAACAGCTCCAGTATGCTTCATAAATATCAGAATATACTGAACCTTTCTTTAAATGTCAAGGTGCTACAAGCTTATGGTCATTTGTTAATGTTTAAACAGAATATAATATAATAGAATAGAATAGAATATAACTTTATTGATCCCTTGGGAGGGTTCCTTAAGGGAAATTAAGGATGGATAATTTAAAGATAAGTTGATCATCTGCAAGGGATAATCATCATCATCATCATCATCATCATCATCATCATCATCATCATCATCATCATCATCTAAAACCTTCTATTTGTTTCCAGGCTTCAATGATTTTTTTGTGTGTACACAGACCATCCAGTCACATTGTACTTATGTCATTAACATAATGCTGTACTGAACTTGAATATTAATAAAAACAAATTGTGGTAACACTGTTTTACAGTGAACTTCATACAGTGTAGGTAATACTGTACTGAAAATGAATTAATTGCTTAATAAAAAGTAGCTACATGGATTGGAATATGGGGAAAAAAATATCGCATTTGTATTATTACAATCTAATCAATAAATGAATTTACACCCGAATTGGGAGTACCAATTTCCTAATGCCATTAGGACTCTCCCCATCACACATGATGATCCCCTGAAAATGAAGACAAGCACATGCTTCCTCCAAAACTGCCTCTTTTCCATCTGATGCCATTGCATCGTTGCTCTGATACAATGGCTAACAGACATCTGTGCATATGATACAAAACCTGTAGAGAAGCCAATGAGTTTGGAAAGTGCTGCATACTTCAACCAGCAAAGGTATGTTTGGAGGGAGAGTGGAAAAAAACAAAAAAACAAAAGTGAAGCTTGGGGGTGGATGTATTGTGTGTTGGAGTTGTGTTGCTGCCAGTGGCATTGACAATACACTATGGGTAGCCAGAAAAGAATGGATTTCAAAAAATACCAGGAAATCCTGCTCAAATGTCAAAAAAGTCTGTTAAAAGGCAGAAGCTAAAAAAGAGGCTGATTTCTACAATAATCCGAAATATATCCCCAAAAAGGCATTGTGGTATAAAATTTCTACTGCTGGTTCTGGCAACCAAAAAAGATTAAATAGTGAAAGTGCAATAAAATACAATGTAAATCAGCCACAGATATGTGCCCACCTAGCAGTGCTTCTCTCCACCTGCAGCACTACAGTAAAGATACAGGTGCCTAATCAGAAGAGTGACTCTAGCCAACCTTTTAGCAGTGTGATTCACATTTTAGCAGCCTAATGAGGAGAAGAGTGTGACAGAAACACGCTGTTCTTACTGCGATTATCCCCTGCATGCTGTGTCATACATCAATTTGTGTACTGTCTGAGATCAGTAACGTGGGCTCCTGAATAAACCATTCCAAAAGATAATGAATCAGTGAGAGGTGAATGCGAGCACTCTTGCAGTGGATGAAATTAATGAAGAACATCTATTTCAGTGCTGTACTTAAATGGCTGAGCAGGGGATGTAGAGTTTACTTGGGTCTGCTTAATTTACATATGCTCTTAAAAACTGTTTAAAACCTTTTTTGAGGACTTTCATAGAAGCTACTTTTTGTCCCTTGAAGCACCATGTATAATCATGTGTAAGCGTGAAGAACATTTAAAGAACCTTTATTTCTGAGAGTAGACCTCCCTTGTGCCACCAAAACTGATTATTAATACATGGACCCCTCAATACCTCTGAAAGTTTTCTGTGGTATTTGGTGCCAAAAATTTAGCTGAACATCCTTTAAGTCCTGTAAGCTGTGAGATGAGACCTCCACGAATTGCTGAATTGCAGGCCATAGCCCTGTTGTTGGTTTACCACTTATCCTGCCTTTAACTACCACTTTTGGTAGTTACTGACCGGAGCATACCAAGAAAACCCACCACAACGCCTGCCTGGTGTTTTGGAGATTCTGGTGTTCTTTGAAGTTTTGGTGTTCTGACCCAGTCATACAGCCATAATAATTTAGGTCTTGTCAAAGTGTCTTACGCTTGCTCATTTTCCTGATCAAGAACTTCAAGAACTGACTGTTCACTTGCTTCCTAATATATCCCACCTATCAACAGGTGTCCTTGTAAGGAGATATACAACATCCATGTCACCTGTTAGTGGTTTTAATGTTATGGCTGATGTTTACTGTACAAATTAAGCTTTTAAGCTCAGGAAGCTTCCAAGATAAGAACAACATGTAGACAGATCGTGTTTGTGTAACTGTCTACAGTGTGACAATGAGCAGCCAGATTTTTGTGTCTTATTTTTGGAAGTCATTCGCTTTTATGGGCTTCATCCATCATATTTCTTTCTTTCATGGCAAGATGATTTGGATATTTTGAGCACTACTTTTATATTTCTGAGCTTGGATGTAGATTAGATGCATAAACAAAAGTGCTAAAACCCTGCATCTCCAAATTGAAAAAAAAGGTACTGTTAAAAGAGAAGAACATGCTTGTAGTTAAAGTAACATTTTGTTGCAATGTTACTTTGGAAAAGCAACTTCAGAATCATGTTGATGCTCCACTGACTGAAAAAAGGGAGAACAGCTTCTCCAGGCAGGAATGCTGCTACTGCACTATGGAACTCTGGTGGAGCTGCACAAGACCTCTCCTCAGAGCTGTGTGTGTCAAATTCTTTAATAATACTCTAGTGTCCGTTTGGTATCTCTCAGCTTGTCAACAAATGCGTGTGTCTATCAGTGAGCTCAATTTGTATTCACTGGCATGTAATAAAGGAAATTACACTCCCCAACTGTAGCAGGAGCCCAAGAGAAAAAATACTGATTTCTGCACTGATACCAGAGCTGATTTATGGACAGCCAGGCCACTTCATACACCAGAGGGAGTCATCAATAAATGACTAAAACAATAAAAACACTTCCTTTACATTTACATCTATTTTTCCATTTTTCCTATTTTAAATGCTCCACGTTAGTCCATTCATTTTGAAGTCAATTTGGGCCATTTTACCTTGTCATTAAATTTTTACACAATGTAAACCATAGTCACTCTTGAATCATCTAAGAAAGTGAAAAATGACCTAAACAGAGATACAAGGTTTTGTTCAGTGGTGGAGATTCTTAAGCATATGATGCATATCCACCCCTGAGGAGACTGATTTACCCAAAGTCCACCTAAAGCAACGAGTCATGTTTGTATTTGCACATTTAAGCTAAATAACCAGTGTAGTCCATGTGTGATTTTCTCATGGTTTCTAATCACTGATAAAGCTGTATATTACACTCAAGCAGAGTGTAGGAATGAGGTGAACGCGTCTAATCACATCATTTGAAAAAGCTTCAATCTGAGTCTCAGAACTATAATAACACTACTGCCATGTTACAGTCCAACAAATCAGTTTGGAACTTCATTATGTGATTATATTCTTTCATCCTTTAATTCCTGTAATGAAATTAATCTTTTATACTTGATACACAAATTAATGCACATTTCCAGACATCTCTACACCTCTGAGTGACAGAAGCTTGGAATGCAATGACATTTTATTCTAAATTGAATCTTTAAGCCAGTTTAATGGTTTTGTGATGAGATTCTACTGGGGGCTATAGATTTCTCTCTTTGGAATGAACTATAGCATCTGTAAACTCATCATGGCTGCTTTATGAGCTCTAAATCTTAGCAATTAGACATTAAATTGAACTTCTTTTTTATGCTGCCAAGCACTTAACTTTTATTTTGGATGCTAAACTTGATTAAAATGACATTAAAAAGGAAAAAAAAAAGGTTTTGCCCAAGATTGAAACAGAATGTTATTAAAAAAAAAAAAAAACTTAATATAAATTATATAATTTCAGCCCATATCACACTCTGTTTATACCAATATCAATATAAATACTAGTATATCATCCAGTCCTAATTAATGTCTATATCTGAATGTTGAAATTTCTACTGGTTTGAAAGTACTTTGTCCTTTGAATTGTACATCACCTCCAATCTCTATTGGTTTAGGACATTTTGAGGCTTTTCCTATGCCAGTATCTGCAGGAGCTTAAACTCAAAATACAAAGAGACAAAAGCCAGGGAGGCAAAAGGAGACCCGCTTGGTTAAAAACTAACAGTAGAATTGATCTCCTCCCTCAAAAACAAACCTTGGTTACCTCAATTGAAACAAACTGTGACTCAGAAATCACAGCTAATTCTTTATCAGTAAAACTCGAGAGCCAAATCTGTGATTGGTGGAAGACTGAAAGCTAACTGGCTTACAATCTCTTCAGCTTTCTAAAAACACATCGCTGAGAGAACAGCTACACTATCAGTAAGACTGAACAATAATGAGTTTTTAGTCACAGTATTAAACAGTCCAAATAAAATTACAATGGGAACAATTTCATCACTCAGTCTAATCTGAATACATTCTCTGACATTTGGTGTTATGATAATAAATTTACTTTTATTAAACAAATTGGTTAAATATTTGAGCCCTTTCTGCAAAGAAGAGATTATAACACAGTATGTCGCCTTTGTTTTGAATCTAGGCTCTGACAGAGTCTTATATGACGATTTGTATGAAAAAAATGTGGATACACAGTATGAAACATATGATACCTGTGCTGTGAACACCGACTATAGATACTGACCCTGGATGAGGAAAATAATGGTATTCTGTCAGAGACTGCACGAGGGGTCACTGAATACAGCAAGGCCAGTGTTTCTGCAAACTTTAGAAGAGAATATAAACGATCTGCCGATGTGGAAAGCTTTGGCAGGAGTTCTATTCAATTAATCACAGCTGCTGACAAACATCAGGAGGCAGAGGCTTTAAACACTCACATCAAACACATCATTACTAATGCATGCTTTGCAACATTAGTGCATGGTGCAACACTAGAATACACTCAATTGAAAAGTAAACTATATGAACAAAGTATTGGGACACCTGCTCATTCACTGTTTGTGAAACTAAGGGTTTTAAAAAAGAGTTTACGCTGCTTTTGTGCAACAGTCTCTTAGGGCTGGGCGATATATCAATCTTTATGTCTATATCAGGATATAAACAGTGCTCTGCTCCACCCCATGCTCTCAGCTCCTCCTCTACTCTGCCTCCGTTCGTGTTTCCACATACATTAAACAGATGTGTGCATCACATTGTATTTTTCACATCATATGTCATATATTGACATTCAGCTAAAATACATGGAAATATCAAACCAGTGAACCTACTGTCCCAAGCTCACTATAAACGTTGGGCAACAGCTGCACAATAATGTTTACAATAAATAAATAAATAAATAAATAAATAGATAGATAGATAGATAGATAGATAGATAGATAGATAGATAGATAGATAGATAGATAGATAAATAAATAAATAAATATTTTCCATGATGTGCATAATTTAAGGTCTAGGAAGACACACCAATCTGAAAAGGCAAAGGTACTAATAGATCACAGACAGAGCTGACCACGCTCCTTTTCAGAGTTTCTGTCTGTATGTGTTTGTTTATGTCCACTGACAGGATTAGATTTAGCATCCTCACTCCAGACAGACACACTTTCATCTGACGGCTCTTTGATAACTGATATGAATGCAACTTTGCAGATGCTGGAATAACTGTGTGATTTTATCTGGCAAAAATTACCCTCTTCTTTTGATGCTTTCTGGGGTGAGAAAAAGATATATATAGACAGCCAAAAAAAATGTAGATCTTGACAAAATGTTAGGCCTGGGACAATGATGATGTGGAGAGGAATTCAAGATGGAATAAATTGATTTTCCAATTTTGTTTGAATTTGCTGCCGATGGAGGTGATGAAGCAGCCTTAAAATACAGAACTGGTTAAATCACAAATGTGACCGATGCAGAAACTCTGAAAGCACTGAAGGGCTGCAGTCCAACCAGCAAAGGTCAAAACTGCTCTGATTTTCAATGGTGTTAACTTACATTTCTTATATGAGCTGTGCACCTAAATACACATACATGTAGTTATGGACATACATTCACACCAGTCGCCAGTTAACACACCTGACAACACCTTGAAAAGTCCACGTGAAACATGTGCCAAGTTACACACACAAGCTCGGGTCTGAAATGAAACTACAGCTCAAAGGACTCTATAGGCATTTTTACAACTGGGAGTTTGGTTGAGTGTGAAAGCTGTTTATAAGTCTGGGAGTGGTCCAGGGAACTGATCTCTGGTCCTGCTGAAATTGGTGGTCGGGGGTTTGAATTTGATGGTCAAACTAAGTTTTCATGGTAGGAGGGCCTTAGTCAGGGAGGTGACCAAGAACCCAGTGGTCACGCTGACAGAGCTTTAATATTTCTCTGTGGAGAGAGGAGAAGCTTCCTGAAGAACAACCATTTGTGCCGTACTCCACCAATTGGGACTGTATGGCTCAGTGGCCAGATGAAAACCACTACTCAGTGAAAGGCACATGACCGCCTAACTCTCAGACCATGAGGAACAAGATTATCTGGTCTAATGAAACAAAGATTGAACTCTCTGGCCTCAGTGCCAAGCATCAAGCAGGCACTGCTCATCACCTAGTTAATACCATTCCTACAGTGAAGCAAGATGGTGGCAGCATCCAGGTCCGGGTCCAGGAAAAGGTGACTGCAGCAATGTACAGAGAGCAGTGATAGTCTGCTCCAGAGCTCTCTGAACTGGCATGAAGTTTTATCTTCCAACAGGACAATGACCCTAAGCACACAGACAAGACAACAAAGGAGTGGCTTCAGGACAACTCTGTGGATGTCCTTGAGTGGCCCAACCAGAGCACAGACTTGAACTCAGTTGAACATCTCTGGAGATATCTGAAAATGGCTGAGCTCCCCATCCAATCTGATGGAGCTTGAGAGGTTCTGCAAAGAAGAAACCTCTGAAAAGCAGGTGTGCCAAGCATGTAGCATTGTACTCAAAAAGACTTGAAGCTGTAACTGCTGAAAAAGGTGCTTCAACAATGGATTAGGAAAAGGCTGTAAATACTTATGCACAAGTTATTTTTTTATTTTCAATAAATTTGCAAAGACTTCAAACAAATGTTTCTTATTTTGTCATTGTGGGGTATTGTGTGTGGAGAAAGTGATAATCATTTGACTGCATTTTGGAATAAGCCTATAAAATCAAATCAAAATGTGAATAAAATGTGAAGAGCTGTGAATACAGGATGCATCTGTATGCTATTTTGTTATTTTTTTATTTTTCACAAAAAAGCTTCTGCTCCTACACACTGTTCAGATTTTCTACAGTCCACTTTGTCCATGTATATGATGGACAGGTCAGCTTAGAACCAGCGCTCATGGCACTCCATTTGAACACCTAAAGCTACACCATTGTTGAGTCTATCAGGCATCAGTATTGGCGGCTTCCATAAATGTCACTAAAGCAATACTGTAAAGAATCCATGTGTCTCTAAATCATCAAACAGACACTACGTACATACATTCAAGAAGCCTTGATGTTCATTTGCAGTTGATGAGCATTGACATGCCTGCAAGTGTATGCTGATGTTTATCTCATGGAAGTTGTAAAATGTTCCAGCTGACAGGTTTTCTACTTGCCTTGTCGGACACAGCCGATACTGGTGGCTAAGTGTGTATAACCTCAATTAAACCATGCTCTAAGTGTCTGACAACAGCTAATATTCCTCTTCCAGCAGCGGGCCGAATTGATGTTCCTGCATTCGTCACCCCACTGAAAATGCAATCATACTGTTGTCTCGCACTGGTTAGGAGACGGCAAAGCGCTGATTGCAGTCTCTCATTAGCATTCGCCACTAACACCACTCCTCCATACCTAGTTCTGCAATCGGCACACCCACAATAACTCTGCTTTGAAAGGCATCTTAAGACTAGATAACGCAACGATAAAAATGCCATACTGCAGCATCTGAAACTCCTGGAAATATATATGCCAAAATGGGTTCTCTGGAATGATGCCAAAGAAGAACCTTTCAAGAATAGTCTGCATTGAAAGATATTCATTGGAAATCAATTTGGCTGTTTAATAGAGGGCCTTCTAAGTCATTACTCCTTTGCTCCCTATTTGGCACCTTTATTTTTAACTGTGTAAGTAAATACACTATATAGACAAAAGTATTGGAACACCTGCTTGTTCATTTGTTTTTTGTTAACTTGAGTTTATCCTGCTTTTGTTGGAACTGTCTCTACTGTCCAGGGAAGATGTCCTATTCAATTTCAGAGCACTGCTGGGAGGATTTAATTATATTCATTAATAAAAGCATTGGTGAAGTCAGGATGTTGGGTTTTCACCACCCATCTCATCCCCAACTCATCCCCAACACATCCTAGAAATACTGGATCGAGCACAGTCAGGGAGCACAGTTCCAATGCTCAACGCTGGAGGGCTTTATAGCCATCTAGCCCACACCTGGCACTATGCATGGTCCTAATATGGTCATGTTTATTGCGCCAGAGAGTCCTATTCTATTGACAATAGAGAGACTAGACAGGCTCTGTGAATGTGTACTTGCATGTCAGCAATGGGTGCAAAACCTGAATACGTTCATTAGAAGGGTTGTCCACAAACATTTGAACATACAGTGTAGGTGGTAGCTGACAGCTTGCATAAACAAAGATGCTACAAAGATCTCTTTAACCTCTTGATCCTTATGTTTACTATTCAGTCACCAATCCCAGTGCAGGAATATTTTGGTACCTGTTTAGTATCATGGCATTTTAGGGGCACTGTAAAAAAAATAGTAGACTTTGAGAATATGGCAAAATATTTTGGGAATGAAGAAACTACAGCATTTTGAAAATAATATTGTAAAATTACAACATCAAAGGTGCATAAAATAAATATTTTTCCCTATAACAATTTTATGGCAAATGGGTTTACAAAAGGAAGATAGCAAACTCCTCATGTAAAATGAGGGGTACTGAGGATTCTGTAAAGTTATACTTTCATATCAGTTTCTCCTGCACATCAGCACCAGACTATTAACAGTTTAAGAATGCTGAAATGGCTGAGCAAGAACCTTTACATACAGTAGCCATCTTCAAGGGTATCATTGGTCATTATATTGCCAATTTTCTTGAAAGTAATGTCAATTTAATACTGTAATTTTACATTATTCTCAAAATATTATGACTTTATTGTCCAAATCTGATACCCTTTTAATGGGGATCCTTAAACGGTAGGTTATCCCACAGGGTTCTCTTTTTGGACCTATATATTGATTGTTATTTGTTTCATATGCTGCCGGGTAAAAACTTCACAATCAAGTGGACAAACAAGTATATGCTCTTACCTCTCTGTCCAGCAGGGAGGGTGAGATGACGGTGACAATGTCACCTCTCTCCGGGTCAATGTAGAACATGTTGGGCGAGGGTTTCTCTGGTGATTGCCTCAAAATGATGTAGCGCAGAACAGCATTGTCTGTGTTGGGATCATCTGCGTCAAAAGCAGTCATCGTCATCACTGTGGTACCTAGAACAAAACAATGACAGTTCTAAACCTGGCTTACAAATACAATATTTATCAAAATGGTACACAGAGTACTTTACAAATGACTTGAAGGAAACCTAGGAACACTGGAGGAAATCTGGAACAAGATATGGTACTTCAACCAAACTCATCACAATCTCACATAGAAACGTCCATATAGATCAACTGTTTCAGTCCAAAAATATAATCTGGTATTTCGTCGTGTAGTTGAGCAAAAGACACACAAACAAAAACACAAGTGATCTGAAGAAGAATGTTCTTGAAGACGAATTGACAGTGCTGTGAGATAATGAAGAACAAAAATGATGTTTATGATGTTTTTGCATTTTATAAAAAGGTATTAATGGACCCAAATGAATGGAGACATGGTAAGGATTCCTCGTTTTACTGTGGTAAAGTTTTTGAATAAGGTGTATTTTAAGATTAGGTTCAAATGTCATTAAGGTGCAGGTTACTGTTATGTTAAGGTGTAGATTAAGGTTAGGTGAAGATTAGGTTATGATTTAGTTTAAGGCATAGATTACTGTTAGGTTTTGGTAAAGATTAAGGTGTAGGTTGAAGTCCTGAGTCAGTTCTTCTGAGATGAAGGCAGGCACGTCAGTGCTACTCTTTCTTTGCTAGTACAGAATGTGTTTCCTCTGAATGTAACAATGAGATTTACAGGGTGATAAATAAACAAGTTGGACAGACTCACTGTGAGATCAGGCTGCAAACTTACATGCTTATCTTAAACTAACTTAAGTGTGTAGAGGTCATGTTTTTCTTATTTGAAACTGCATTATGCTTATTTTCATGTATTATTATTATTATTATTATTATTATTATTGTTGTTATTATTATTGTTATTATTATAGCATTTGGGGCTTTTACATCTAACCTTTATATTTCATGTTTAACATTTTATGTATACAGTCATTTTGTGAGTCTAAACTAAGTTTGCTTTCTGGGGTAAAGGGAGAATATAACCAGCTATTAGTGTGAGCAGTAATATGTAACATCAGAAAAAAAAAATCGAATAAACATAATGAAGAATTTCTTGCTCCTATAAAGGTTATCAATAGCTTTTGAGATGGTTAAAAGAACACAGGTTTGGTTCTCCTCACTGCACCCCAGCCATTACACACAACACACTTGATTTAACTTAATGAAATATTGATTAGATGGTACTGAATGGTAAATAGGACTACTGAGCTGCCTCAGGAAATGGCCTGGAAGTGGTTAAGTTCCCACACCAACACACACAAAACCACAGTGTAACAAATTAAGGCTAATTTGTATTTATTGTAATGTTTCATCAAGATATAAAATGCTAACCACTACATTTACAGCCCCTTCAGGTTACCTAGGAACTCTGCTCTGCACTGTATCCAAACCTCTACTGTCATTAAAAGCAGACCCTGTTCCCAGCAGGTGAACTGACCTCCTCACCAATGCTTGATCTATCTTCAGCCCAGCACCCTCTCAGCCTGTATCTCAACACTGCAGTCAGAGGTACAGTGTAGCTGTGATGCAGAGGTCTTGGACCTTGTCTTCACCTTCCCCCCTTCACATATCTAATCTAAATGCACTAAGCCACCTGGACAAGTGAGTTGCAAACAGAGTCACGGTGGTGGCTCTAGTGACCGGACTGGGCCACAACTGAGTCATATCTATCTTTCACAGTTAATGGCCTCTAGCAATGCTTGTAACTTTTAATGTTCACTTTTATTATACCCATCCACCCAACATAAAGCCTATGGCAGCTTGGAATGTATGAGGGAAAGGGGAGAATATGGAAAAATGTGATCAAAAATAAATCGACTTTTTTGAGTAAATGGGGGAATGGCAATTGGAGGTAGTACGATCGGGGTGGGCTTCTCTCTTGCAGTTGTTTTTAAGGGAGAGATGAAATTAGCTGGCTGTAAAGCAGTGCACCTCTAATGATTAATTACAGGCACTGAAATAAGTGGAATGACTCTCTGGTGACATCAGCAGCCATGCTGAGAAGTTCCACTTCACCCGTTCAGTCAAATCAAGCTACAAGACACTCACCTTGTGTGTGTGTGTCTGTGTGTGTGGGTCTCTCTCTCTCTCTCTGTCTCATTCTCTCTCTAACACGCATTTTTATTTTAAAATGATCGACAACTAATGGTTTTATATACCATTACCCTCATGAAAAAAGAGGGTATCTGCATCTGAAAGTTATAACATTCAATATTTGCAGAAAACATTTGTTCCGCTCCCTCGCTCTGCTCTGCCCCCTGCTCTCAGCTCCTCCTTTCCTCTGCTTCCTTCCGCCCCACTCACGTTTTCACACACACCCCATGGAGGGGATGTATAATTTTGTGTGTATGAAGAAGAAATAAAGATCAAATGTAAGTATTTTTAAATATATCTTAAAGTGTATATCTTGGTGTATATCTTAAATATATCTTGGTGTGTTTTTTTTTTTTTTTTTTTTCATATCATATATCATATCTTATACCTTCATATATTAGGGCTGTCAGCAAAACATGTCCACCAAGAAGAAATTATTTACATTTCAACTTGTGACCCCACAGCCATGATTGCGGACATTCAGCAAGCAGTGATGCACTTAATGAGTCATCCTATTAGTGTCAGCACCACTGCAGATGGCAGATGGCTGCTTGATGCAGAACTACAGTTATGACAAACATCACCTCTACATCACCAAAGACACAATGTTGTTGAGTATCATGGAGTCACTCCAGGCAGCAGGTCATCTTCAGTAATGAGTCCTGCTTTGTTTTGTTGGAGACGAACAATACATTTGAGCGTGGTGGCACCATGGTCAGAGGCAAGATGAATGTTGTATTGTCATGCCTCACACGTCCAGAAGTCCTGGGGTCATGGTGTGAGGAGCAATTTTGTACGATGTCTGATGTGAGAAAATTCAAGCTGCATGGGATGGATTATTGCTTTTGCTATTGATTATTGGTTACCTCAACAACTCTATCCCGAGACGTTTGGTATGCTGTGTTAGAGACACTACTTCTGTACGTTTAGCTCAAGAAATATTGCCCGTATCAGTCTAAATTTCAGTCTAAAGTTTAGTCTAAAGTCTAAACAGCATTGCACTTAGACACTTCCTTGAGAGTACAGTTCTTGTAGTTCAAAAACATACCACTCACTTTCCAGTCAATATAGTCCATGTACAAAAACTCTGATGCATTTACAAATCTACCAATTGTAATGGATGGATCAGCCACCAACCACATATGGCTCTGTGCTGTCCAGGGTGCTGACCGCATAGACCATTCACTAGTTTAGCACCCCTGTTTTGGACAGCGCTCGAGACTGCAAGGTTAGGAGGAGGAGCCATAAAGTGGCAGGGGCATGTTAATAAGTCCACCTGGCTCTGCTCACCTTCTGCTCAAACATCAGACACCAGCGTAGTACTCTTGTTTTTTTGTGAGGAAGACTGAGGCCTTGAGCCGAACTGCCCAACACAGGTTGCCTCTATACCTTAGCTTTTACTTCTCTGTCTATCGCCTCTGGCAATATAGAGAGTCTTCTCTATTATTGCTACCTTCGTCATTGCTGGAAGTAGCATTTGTTAATGTAATTTTATTACAAGGCTGTTTCAGTTGCACTGCTTCTGTCTCTGTTTGATTCTGCTTCTCCACCAGGTTACATCTATTCAACCAACAGGGTAGTGGCTCTCCCATTTACACTGAACGTATTAGGAACATTTCAGCCTGGACTATTTTATTCAGTTATAGAGTAGTACATGGGTTCCTACATTGTTCTTGGATAGAACATAACGTTCCCGCACAAACATTTAAAGGTTATGTCCACCATCAGTATCTGCTGGTAACCCAACCTCATGTGCATTCATTACATTTAGATTGATGTTAAGTAACACATCCACTAGAGGGAAGTTCAGAGTGTTCTTTGTCATGTCCAAATGGCAGTGGTCATGTTTTACTTAAACTAATGATTACGCTGCCCCCACAATTTCCAGTCATACTGCTGTGTTCCATTTCTATAAACTTCCAGAACATGCACAAATATGGGCACAATGAACACGTACAAACAGAAGGCTCCATTTGACCATTAATGAGACTTTAGGGGTTTGTGTGGACAAGGTTGATTTCAACCAACGTTTTTCTGTTTCAAACATCACCATGGTGACCAGTGGGAACATAAACAGAAATTACATAATAGAGAGAAAATCCTCACCAGTTCATAATCAAGTGAGGTAGAGTTACAGATACAGCAGCACTGGATTTTTCAAGCTCTCTATATTAAAGCAATACAACACAAGATAGAGTGTGTTGCTGTGAAATAACAACAAAGTTGTGATGAAGCCCCCAAACGTGTTTTTATTCACACACAGTGCACAGGTCTCCAAACCATAAACATGAAGGAACACTGAGCTACAATTGCCTGTTAACCCAAACTAATGGAGTCTGTGTTTTTAATAAGTGGTCGGTGTGGCGCAACAGATAAAACCACTAGTGATTCCGAGTCTGGGCAACTATAATGTGCTATGCCAATAAGAGTCCTTGAGCAAGTCCTTACACTACTCTGGCCCACTTCTGTAAAATATGAGTAACCTCATAAGTCACTCTGGATAAGAGCTAAATGCCGTAAATGTAATTTGGCGGGATGATTCTGCCCCACAATCAGAGTGAGAGAGAGGGACTTTACTTAAGGCTGAGATTCTTCCATCTATAAAGACAAAACTTTTCCAAAAATGGCATGCTCAAGTCAAGAACCATTTAAGATCCTTTATTTCTAAAAATGTGAGATGTTGATACAGTTGATACACTAAAATAGCCTTCAGGATGAACAGAAATAGAAAAGTGGTCACTTAAAAATGAATGATGTTCTCTGGTACATAAAAGCCCAGAAATGTCATAAGTGGAACACAAGGGACGAATAAAATAGAATATGAACTCCTTAAGCCTTACAAAATGGTTATATAAAGGGTAATAGGGCATATGTGGCATGATCAGAAATGCCAAGCAAGTCATATTAGAAGCTAGCATGTAGAACATGCGCATGGCACAATAATCACTGTGGATGGTTGTGCAAAGCACTGCTACATTACATCTCCAGGAATTTCTCTTCTTCACTAGAGAGATAATAGTGAAGGTCACCGCTGATGGAAAATACACTGGGGATAAGTAATGATTCATCCATATCACTGATGCATATTTTCAGGCAGATTCATTTGCATCAGTATTCAGCTAGGTAGGTGTAGCCTTTAATATACCGGACAGTGGTATGTAATTTGCAATGTTGGTTCTGAGCTGAAAATAACCACTTCAATAATCCCCTTCTAGGCAAACCAAAGTGCTGCTCAATTAAATTCTGCAACTGTGTAAATTCACCAGGATTGCGTGTCTGGAACGCATCCAGCTTTGTACCAGTAAAGGCCTTCTGTTGAGATGACATAAAACAGTATATCCGCTACTTTATTGTAAAACTCATCTGCAGGGCCACATGGGAACTAAAAAAAAAAAATTTTTTTGAAAAGGTTTCATTTATTCCCCATCATATGGCTCAGAGTCTGTGCTATCGGCATAATCAGAACATTTTCACAAGACCTATCCAGTAGTCTCTGTAAATCCGGGGGTACTTAACGGATAAATCTTTTCTAACTTTTAAAAAATGGTCTCCTAATGATGTAACTATTTTTGAGCTCATCGCTTTAATCAAATGACCGAGCTAATCTCCATTAGCAGCTTCTCCACACTCAGATATTAATAAAGTTGGTAATTATTGTTACGTTAACCTGTCTCCAGAGTTACTCTCATAAAAATCAAGAGTGCTCAGAGGCATTTAGCACATGTCAATATGGCCCATGACAAAGCCATCAACTTCCATCAGCACACACATAAATCAACGAGCACATCTAATTGGTTAATGGAACCGGCCGGCGAGTGAATGCAAATCACCAACCTGCAATTAGGAGGTAATAATTTCAAAGCTGGGCACAATTCAGGGGCTATTGTCTTCCTTTATGAACTCCATATTCTCTCTGGTGCCAAGCCGGGATCAATGTTAACTGCATCGGAAAGTTTAATGGGAGGACCTCTAAATGGCTATCCATGAACTTGTGGGTCTCTATTACTGTATTATCAGCTCTGCTCATCTTATCTGTACTATGAGATCAGGACGGGTGAGATCAGCCTCGGTCTCACTGTCTTTCTACATGAGCCCATGAACAGGATGGTGAAATGGAAAATGTCTCATCAAATGCCTGACTAGAGCTGCTAATTTAATATCGGGCACTTTGCCTGCAGCTCACACCGCATTAACTATCTCTGCATTCTTAAATGATTTCATGATGCTGTGCTGAAATATCCTCAAAGAAGGTGGAAGCATTTTAAGGCCAGTATTTTTGGTTTTTAATAATGGAACTGCCTTCAGATACAGCAATCTGGATACAGCAGGAGGTCCAGCTAAAACCAAAATAGGCATGTGACTATAACATTTTCAGCTAAGCTGAGGGTTTTGTGCAATTGGAGAGCCAAACTCCATGCATCCATCCATCTGCAGGAAAAGAGTGACAGATTATTAGTTAATTCTTGCCCCGAGCTGACTATCTGGTGAGCAGATGTTTGCCTCCAGCGCAGAGGCACAGAGAGTTCTGGGGTTTACCCTCCACTAGAAAAAGTATGGCATGCCTGTGGCCTTCATTGCTCCATGCCTAATGTGCTATGTAGAACACTGCAAGAGACCATAACTCCAATGGAAACTCTTGGAATTCCTATAAAAACTGGTGGGTTTTGGGAGCCACGGAAGAAATACGAAACGCATCAAACACTCTGTGTCAGCTCTTGCACAGTGCATATGCAAGCTCAGTCTGACCACTCTGACTGTTCTGACCACCCTATTAAGGTCATATGGACAGGAATCAAAGGACTTTATTTTAAAACGTTTTAAAACTGTAAAACTGTGCAATAAGAACTGTTGAATTTGTCCAAAAATGCTTGTTACGTGGTGCTTTTCTATAGGAGAGCATGTTCCAGCCCCAAATGTGCCCATGTAACATTTGAGGCTAGGAGACACCATACTGCACTTGACGGCAATTTAACTGGAAGAGAAGGGCTGCATGATAGCTCTCTTCGACAGCCGTAAACAGAATCTCAGACGTCTGTCTGCTGCTCCTCTCCTTTGAGATCACTGAGGTTCAGTGGTGCTACGAATTGTGAAGTTTGAAACAGGCAGTTTTATTTTGAGGGAAACTTTTGGTCTTTTTTCTTCATACACTGGCGTTATAAATGGGATGTGGCCACAAGTGAATTGGAAGAACAATGAAACGCACGCGCACACACACCACACACACACACAGACACACACACACACACACACACACACACACACACACACACACACACACACACACACCAAACCTTTAATTAAAACTTTTGTTCAACAGTTAGAATAAAGAAAAAAAAATGGTCGGCAGCCAGTTATATACACTCATCGTAAAAAAAAACAAAGAAAAAAAAAAACCAAAACAGTCGCATTCAGAAGGAATCAATCAGTTGCAATGCACGACTGTAATGGTGTCATCCCAGACTGTCATGTAGTCACTGAGAATGGCAGGGGGTAATGAATCAGTGTGTGGTCAGTGCAAAGACCAGTGGTTTGCTGTCACATGCTTCTGTGTGTGTAGCTCAACAGATATATTGCCCATATCAGTCAAGATTTTAATAATTTATTGTTCGTAGTGACCTTTATCATCCTTATGAATAGCATTGCACTCTGACACTTCCATCTGGGTGCAACTATTTGTTCAACTATTTTTGACAATAAGAGTCCAACTTTACTTCTACTCAAATCAAATTGTGAGCAAACAAAATGGTGTATTAATTCCTTTCCATCGTCAGTACTGATGTGTGATTGTTCATGCCTCTGGTTTTTGGTACACATCACTTATTTGAGACAAAGAGTACATGAAAAAGTCTAACAAATCCCAATGTCTGAGAAATATACCTAATGATGTATTGAACTTCTTTCTGCACTATAGTTCACCTGTGAAAATTTAACAGGCCAGTCAGCAGAACACAATATCAATAACTGGATCCAGTGTGTAATTTTGCCTTAGCTGCTCTCTCTCTCTTTCTTCGAAAAGAAGTGACTGAGCAGGGTGAACAGGTGGTGGGAGGTGTGATAGTAAAGAGAGATAGTAAGAGAAAGTAAAGTTGAGTGAAGATGGCAGGAGCTGAGATAGTAAAGTATAGTGAAGATGGCAGGAGCTGAGATAGTAAAGTAGAGTGAAGATGGCAGGAGCTGAGATAGTAAAGTAGAGTGAAGATGGCAGTAGATGAGATAGTAAAGTATAGTGAAGTATAGTGAAGTATAGTGCATTACAATAAAAAAGTAACCAGTACTCCCCCATCCCTAAAAACTGTACAATGTTTAGCACAGTAGCACAGGCACCCCTTGTTCTGTAGACCACTTCAGCAGCAAGGCCCGTGTCACATGTAGCACATCCTCTATTACAGTCGTCTAGGGAAATCAATATGGCTCCCGGATCTCATTCACCCCGGGAGGCCCCAGAACTGTGTGATAGGCTTTGTAATGGGAAAGAACAGGGCATAGATTGAGGCAGGATGAGAAAATGATGGAGAAGGTGCATGTGAGCAAGAGATAGAGTTAGATACCCGGCAAAGAGAGAAAGAGTTAGGGAGGGAGAGAGAAGGGTAGAGCGAGGTCTAAAGGGAGCAAAGACAATGGAAGTACAGCGCAGGGATCAAAGAATTATCTTCAAACTTGTCACAGAGTTTGAAGTTTACAAACAACATGCCTGATCGCTCATGTGGAAAGTTTCCGGAGTGAGGCTGCTTTCCCAGCATTGTGTGGCTGGCTAGCGACAGAGCACATCTTATTCAAAATGTGGAACATGCTGAAAGTTGTTCTATAATGCGTAGGCAGGTTGCTTGAACTTTGCAGCCTAGAGAAGTTAATGTGACGGCATTTCCGCCTCACAGTTCAGACCCTGCACTGTTCATTACTCTACCTCAGCAGCTGGGATATGTGCAGCCTGCAGATGAACTCACGGTACAACCCGATGCTGTTGGAATGATTCAGTGAGGTGGCTTAGTGTGGCTGTGTACTGAGGTGTCTCTCCAGGGTCTGATTTTTTGCTTTTATTTCAGAGAGTAGGCTGATAAACAAACATGGTGACGCAAATAAACATCAAACAGCTATCTTTATACAGTCATTTGCACTTTCCATCTATTTGCTTCTGAACTGGGGCGTGCTACACTTGAGGGAAATCAGAGAGAGAGAGTGTCATTTCTTCATTGACACTGCCATTTATACACGACATGGACAAAAGGATTGAGACGCCTTCTAATTCATTATTTTATTATTTTCTGTGTGCACGTTCTCCCCGTGATCGCGTGGGTTTCCACCACAGTCCAAAGACATGCATGGTAGGTGAATTGGTGACTCTACAGTGGCCCTTAGTGTGTGTGTGTGCGCCCTACGATGGATTAGCGCCCTGTCTAGGGTTGTTTCCTGCCCTTGCGCTCAGAGTTACCGGCTCTCCCGTCACCCTATTCAGGAATAAGCGGTGGATGGATGGATCGATAGTATTAAAAATAGTTCATCGTACTTTTGTTGTAGTAACTGTCTCTATGATCCAGTGAAGGCTTTCTATTTTGGAGCACCGCAGTGAGGATTTGATTGTGTTCAGTGACAAGGTTTTTAGTGGGGTCAGGATAGATGCTCACCACTTTACCCCATCCTTAACTCCCCAGCTCATCCCAAAAGTACTGGATTAAAAAGCCTCAAATTACCTTCCTGACAAGCTAAACAGTTAAACAGACAAACCATTCCACTTTCTCTCATGTCTCCATGGACGGCTGAGCAAAAAGCATAACATGGCTGTGCATTCACTATAAAGTAGTGGTCATGAAGATGACTCATAAAATGTAATATTTCTGCATGTGTATCAAAACCAACATACAAGCAAACCTCAGACTCGCTCCTCTTAGAGCAGGGGTGGGCAACCCTGGTCCTGGGGCACCAGACTCCTGCACAGCTTTGTGCTCCTCCTGGTCAAGCACACCTCATTCAACTCATCTGTTAATCGGCAGGTTTAGTAAGTCTGTTAGAGCAGGGAAACTGTACAGCAAACTCTGCAGGAAGCTGGTACTCCAGCATCGTCCTACCCCAGCTTAGAGGGCTCAGAAACCCCAAAGCTCTATCACTATGTTCTGCCATATTTTTTTCAGGACACAAACAAAGCTTGTGCCGCACTGCAGGGCTGTCTGGTAGGCTGTAGTTCATGTTGGTTGACGTGGTACAGTATTTAATGGGAGTTTTTCAAATGACAGTAATTAACTGCCATGAATTACTGATGAGTAAAATGCCAAATGGTTTTACTAACCATCATGAATTTTACCATTGTTTACAGTGAAACCAGTAACCATGTCATGTCTGAAGTACAACAGTATAGTACATAGAGTTCAGCTTGAAATCCTTCATTATTGATTTCCATGCATTTTCATCAGCAAAATTCATTTGTCTTAAAGGGTCCCTTGAATGATGTTGAATAATGAGAATTTGATATATAGAACCGACACACCATGAACCTTCATTCTGTTCATTTATACTAAGAATGAATTAAATTATACCTGTAAGCTTTTCTAGATTTGTAACTGTGTTAGTCGATTTCATTTAGACCTACAAAATGTTCACACCCCCACCCAGCGTCTGTGCAAGATTCACTCAAATTCAAAGGCTTTTGGAAGCATCTGAGCTAAGTCCTGTTCATTGTACAGGGAGTCCACTTTTAGGTGAAGCCCTGCTGGGGAAAGCAACAGGCGGTATAGCTTTGCATTGTATTGGCTTAAATCTAGCACTAGCTGGTTGGATCTTCTTTTCATCTCTCAGGGTATTGAGGAGGCAGCAACACTATCAGGTAACTTTGCCCATCATTTTTGCCCAGTGTTTTGCTGCAGCTTTGTGTGAAGTCTGAGTTCAGTATACTGGTGTACCTGGTAAGTGGATCCAGAAGAGTGTGGAACTCTGGGAAGCTAAAAGTTTCCTTTCCCTACTCACTGCACTACTCCTGGCAGTAAACTACACTCTGAGACTGGAGTACATCCATGATTACAGTTGAACTTTCTCAGCCTTTCCCATCCTGGTTAAACCACATTGCTCCCAGCACAGCACGCTGTTCACCACAAATCCCACTTCAAAACACAGCGAACAAATAACAGGACAGCAGTGTATGGCGCTGATAATAATCGTCAGAGCTGACCCTGATTCCAGGCCCGCGGTGGTGTGTGCTGCAGCGTAAAGCCACAAAATTGCTCTCCTGCAACACCCATTCTCCTGCCTACACAGTGTGAAAAGGGAGGAGGGGAGCAGGAGCTAGAACTTATTAGTGCCTGGAGAAAGTGCTGGAAAGGAGGCAGACAGCAGAAAAAACACAGATGAGGTGAGGATGTGAATCAGGATGCAATAAGAATGAGGGTGTGACAGGAGTTCATCAAAGGCCTGAGGAGTTTTTTAGGGTTTGGATTTAATTTCATTAAAGAGATTTGAATTTAAAAATCAACACAGGGTCACACTTATACACAACACTCCAAATACTTGGTTACACGTCTCTGAGCAAACTGACCTTTGACCAAGTTTAACCACTCGTCCTGCCAGAATTATATTTGCAGGTTTGCTGGCACAGATCTGACTTTTAAGCACGCTCCACATATTTTGATAAGTTTAGTGACTTCAGAACCAGCTCTGATGTGTGTTTGAGGTCACTGTCCTCTTTGGACAATCAACTGTGTCCAGCTTTCTGTCGTCTACCTGACGGTTTGAGGTAATGAGGAAGAATTCTGAGAGTCTGTGCCCTTTATTTCATCCACTTTGTGCAATACACAAAAAAAATATTGGAAACAAAAACAAGTTGCATCCATCATCATGCTTAACAGTTGGAACAAGGTTCTTGGGGTTGATGAGGGATATACATCAAACATCAGTCATTTTGATCATTAATCTGTGAAAAGAAAATTGTAATAAGCACTTAAGTTGATTGTAAACTGTAGGATCACAGCAGGTCTTGTATATCACACATTGCACAAGATGCTGCAACTGCAATCATGGCCAAATTGTGTTAAGCTATGCTGCAGGTCAAATGCAAAATGTAAAATGACACTATGTAGGTTTCTTTTTGTAGAGAAGCATGATTTTTCACATGAATGCAACATGTGAATATTAAAAGGTGATGGATGAGAATTTGGACTCTTTTGTGGCTGGGAATAAAGTGGGCACCATGGAATGCCAATTCCTTGAAGAGAATTTTAGGTCAGTAGAATACTATTTCTGTCCTTTGCTGCTCTGTCATTCCAAGGCAAGTCAGTTTCTTTATGTAAACTGATGAAAACTGCAGAACAGCAAAATCGTAATCCAATTAAGATTCTTCTTCTTTTTCTTCTTCGTTCCACAAAGCAGCAGATTTGTTAAGGAATGAATGGGCTTGTGCTGTATATGATTCTTAGGTCAAGGTGACGTAGAAACGTTCAACCAACCGTGGGGTAACCAAAGCAAGCAGCTGAGACACCAAAGTAACCTCCGGGGATGCCATAGCATCTATCTTGATACATTACCTACTCAGCAACCACTTAGCAATGCAACAGAAACTACCTGGTATACCATAGAAACCTAGCAACAACCTAGCAACACCATAGCAATTGCTATTTTTTTTTTCTTTTGAACTTAAACACTTAAGTTCTATCCTATCCTAACAAAATAAAAACAACCAACTGGGATACCACAATAACATGAACTAAGCAACACAATAGCAACCACCTGGAATATCATAGAAACCATGTAGTGCCACTACCTAGAAACTGCCCCACTGGAAGTGGCAACCATGTAAGCTACACAACATTCTGCAAATGTCACCTATGTTTTGACTGGCAGCATGATGTGAAAAAAAAAAAAAATAGAATAGTGTGTGTGTGTGTGTGTGTGTGTGTGTGTGTGTGTGTGTGTGTGTGTGTGTGTGTGTGTGTGGGTGTGTGTGTGTGTGTGTGTGTGTGTGTGTGTGTGTGTGTGTGGGTGTGTGTGTGTGTGTGTCAAAGGGATGAGGAGCCAGCAGTGTTAGGAGCGTGTAATTGCCCCTGGTTGAATAGAGGTGGTCCAGTGCCCTGGGGCACAGTGACAGCCAACCTCTCCACCCCTCCGCCTCTGCGGCCTGTAATTCAGAAATGAAACCTTATCCCTCCATTCCCTTCTCAACCCTGCCTCCTTCCCTCCCTCCCTCCCCCCTGCTGCTCTCCCTTTCTGGCCTACTCTCTCGCAGATGCAAGCTGTTCCCTTGCCTGACATTGCTTCCTCTGCAAAAGACACGCAGTGCAAACACAGCTAAGACAAGGCCACCCCTCCCTCTCGCACATTCAGGAGTGAAAAAGGGCAGTATGTGTCAGCCAGAAACCCACTAGAGACGCAGCTACGAGCAACGTCTGACTACGCATCACACATCGCACGTACATGACACACGCTGCTTTATTTAGTTATCAACGGATCCTTTTGTTTCTCTTCGGAATGCAGGACCACACGACTGCAGCCACATGCCGACCTTGACAGATTCCAGCGAAAGCGTGAACATGCACAACAATGGCTGCAGATTAGGATTCACTGTCGCCTCCGTTTCTCATTACCATTGCTTTGTGTATTAATTTGCTCTTGAGTGATTTTCAATTATATCGAGTACACATAATATTACGCCCATTACTGAAAACAAGGGACTTATGCTGGGCAAATATGTACAAATGGAATGGCAGTGTAACAGAGCAAATGTAATGGAATGACACTGTGTCTAATTAAACAATAAATAACATGCTGCAAAAAACCCCCCGCAGGTAACAGCTTATGGATAAGGGTGTAATGGTACACAAAAGTCATGGTTCGATGTACACAAATGTTTGGACCTCAAGGTCCAGGATAACAGCATGAAATAACAACAGCAAACATCCAAAGGAATATTGCTAAACTAGATTTATTTTCATGCTTTTTGATCAAACTGTTAAGAGTTCTAACTTAGCTAGTGAACACGAGGGACAGCATTTTCTGCACTAATGATGTGTTTACATGAATGCAAACACATGAACTAAGATGTGGTCAATCTCTTCACCTTAATCACCATTGCAAATTTTATGCAATAAGCTTGTAAGCAACAAGCTGATTGACCCCTTTGTTGAAGGATAAGACATCATCAGACTGCTGTGGAGTCTCAAGAGGGCAATGAAAGATCTGCATTTTGCCGACCCCTGACGTAGTGTCATATAGTGCTTGGTACAGCATATTGTGTGTAAACTTTGGCATGATGGATGTGTTTCAATCAATCAATCAATCAATCAATCAATCAATCAATCAATCAATCAATCAATCAATCAATCAATCAATCAATCAATCAACCAATCAATCAATGTTGATTTATATAGCGCTTTTACAACAAGAGATGTCACAAAGCAGCTTTACAGCTTTACTTTTTGGGTCCAAGCCTCAATTGAGTCAGGCAGCAGGCAACAGTGGTAAGGAAAATCTCCCTCGGGCTAGTAGGAAGAACCCTTGAAAGGAACCAAGGCTCAAAAGAGGAACCCATCCTCCTCTGGTCAACACCGGAGAGCACAGACATAAAGCACAAAGAGGTATATCAATAAAGAAGTATAGCTAGTAGTGGGAGCACGCTGTGTAGGGGCGAGAAAGAGTTGTGAGAATGTGAGTGAGAGTAGGATACAAGCTCAATGTTAATATGGAAGTTCATGCAGGTCAAACATTCGTAAGCTGGCAGTGGAGTCTCAAATGGTGGGATGAGTGGGCATCTATGTAGATCTGTCAGGCATCGTGAGTGGGCATGAACCAACATCAGCCCGATAGCAGGGGCAGCTCAGGACACAGAGGAGAGAAATAAGTAATCATAGATAATCTGGTGTAATGCAGAAAGACAGTCTGTAAAGGAGCTATTAACCAAAAGCCTGCATAAAGAAAAGTGTTTTCAATTGAGATTTAAAGACAGACAGACAGGACTTTATAAGAGAATACTCGTCCCCTACAGTGTTCTTTCTAATTCGAGGGACTGTCAATAAGCCCACATCTTGTGAGTGAAGTGTATGCGATGGGTTGTATGGTTTAAGAAGGTCTTTAGGATATTTTGGGGCTAAGCCAATGAGCAACTTATAAGTTATAAGAAGCAGTATTTTATAATTGATGTGGAATGTAATAGGTAGCCATTGGAGGGATGAGAGAAGGGGACTAAGTGATCGAATTTCCTAGCCTTGGTCAGAATTCTAGCAGCTGTGTTTTGGACTAATTGGAGCTTCTGCAATGATTTTCCTGAACTACCAGCAGGACAGGCATTGCAATAATCCAGCCTTGAAGTTATGAATGCCTGCACCAGTGTTTCCACCTAACAACCATTTAACAAGAGAAAAGCAACCACCTGGGATACCGCAGTAACCTTTTATTATACCACAATAACCATCTAGCAACAGCAAAACAACTACCTCTAATAACCTTGCAACCCCATAGCCACATCATAGCAACCCTAGCGACTATTTAGCTAAGACAGTTTCACCCTAGTGACCACCTAGCAACCAGTTCAGCACTGTGTACCACTGCAACCCATTAACGGATAAAAACTGCATATGTGGATGAACAGTTAAGCATGTTTGTATGTGCCTATCCAAATGTATGTAAATGTGTGTGTGTGTGTGTGTGTGTGTGTGTGTGTGTGTGTGTGTGTGTGTTTGTGTGTATGTGTAGGCATGCATGATCCTAAGTGGGGGAAAAAAGTAATTATCACCTCTGTAGGAGCTTGCTGTGCTGATTAACTGTTTTTTATACCACATTCCTGTGAAGATGTATGACTCCAACAACATCAGTGCATGGCATACCTGCTGTATCTCAAATTAGCTCAGCTTTATATGGTATCTCTTGTACTTAGAACGTATCGCAAGGCAGCTTTACATAAATAGTATATTAAACAGCAGGAGAAAAAAAAATCCTGAGCCTTAACCGGCAAAAGAATATGAATACAATAACAAATCTGATGTAAATATAAATTTACACTCCCTGAGCTCTTTATTGATATTGAGTAGGGCCTCCTTAGCTCTCAAAGCAGCCTTTTCTCTACAATACGATGGAAACATTCCTATGAGAATTCCATTGCACATCTATCTTTATAGACGTTTACAGGTATGTTGCCTGTAAGTGAAACATGCTGATTTCTTTTCAATGAGGGCTAATATAAAAATAAAAGCTCTTGTTGGCTGGGTTACAGCACCAGTGATGGCATATAGAACCCACATACTATTAGATAAAGAGTTTTACCACTGTGATTACTTCCAAGTCTTATCTGATTGTACTTGTATTCTGTTGTTATGGCCTATCTTCACCTATGTGCTATAAGCAAGCTGAAGATATTGTAGCTGTTTGGTTTTCAACCCTGCACCCCACTGGCTTCCCCAAAAATAATGACATTTTCTTATGATGTGGGTTTAACTGAGGTACATTTTAAGGGAGGGATGTTGGAGGGAAGATATGGTGAAAGCTGGTCTCCTAACGATAGGTTAGCGCAGATCCCTGTTGACCTCTACAGCTTTTGCATTGTTGTGTTGATTGCACTGAGCTCCTCTTCTGCTGATACTGGCACACGGAAGCTGTGGTCATCAGGTCTGTTTCACTAATCAAGCCATATTTGCATAATTAGCACAGCATGGAGGTGAAGAGCTGCTCTTTAGTATCAACACCATATTCTCCTGATGTCACTGTCATGTTTAACCGTTTCACTGGCTTTGATTAGGTCTTCCTCTAGAGGGTTGGATGTTTACAGAATTTCAGTTGTGTTAATGTAACAAGTCAAGACTGTTTTGGAATTCTGGAATTGATCAGCTGCATGCAAGTTGAGCTGCTATGAGATTTAAACTGGGATTTAATTCAGTTGGAAACGTGTACATTTTTGCTGTTTTCCAAGCTGGATTATTGACTTATATGATGTTACATGTTGAAGTGTATCATGCCAGCAGGTCACTCTGAGCTTGAGTTACAAAGCTAGACAATGGCATGCAACTCCCCGCAAAACATTTCCTCTCTCTAAGAAATTAGTAAGGCTGCAATGAATGGAAGATAAAGAGAAGACCAAATAAACATGGCTCATAAACATGGGTGTCATGTTACCATATGGTGTGAAAAAAGGCAACAAAATGAGTAACATAGTTCTCATCAGACAGTGACAGTTTTCCCAGTGAACAGCATAATAACCTGGACCTCTATGTCCCTCTTTCTCTCTCTACAGCACTCCTGTGTTTCTCCTCTAGGGGCCTGAAGTGCTTGAGTCACTGTCTGACACCTGTTCCCCTGTGTGGGCTAATGTCCACACCTTCTGCTCTATACACAGCTCCAGGCCTGCCCCACCTCTCTCTCTCTCTCTCTCTCTCTCTCTCTCTCTCTCTCTATCTATCTATCTCACAGACGCACACACACACACACACACACACACACACACACACACACACACACACACACACACACACACACACACAAACTCACAGCACAGAGGCCAAACAATGCCTATGGTTATATACTGGAACAGCCCTCTTTTGCCCTGAGAGAGGCAAAAAAGAATCAACATAACAAAACACTTCCAAATGGAATATGAAATAATTAATAAAGGAAAAAGCAGGACTGAGAGAACATAAATGGTAAACTTCACGGTTGTCAAAATTCAGAATCAAAAGCCTGAGAGATTCAAGAGTCGCTTTGAGAAGATGAGAAAAAAATAAAAAAACTCTTCTGAATGCCACAGAAGCTCATGCTGAAGAAGATGTATCTTCACGAGTGTTGTCATTTACATGTCATAGGCTTTTTAGAACTTTGAAGGCTGTACAGAGTAAAGCATTGGTGACTTGTCTGACATGTCAGCACATTGACTGGCACATTTAAATAGAGAAATGTCCCATTAGGGGAGCATAAACAAGACAGCAGAAGGATAAATATGCCTTCGGGCCTTTACCTTGAGCTTCCCTCCTCATATGGCTCCACTTTGACAGACTTTGTCTAGTCTGCTGCATCTGGAGCCTTGCTTTGTAAGTTGCAGCCAAATAAGAGCTGTCACTTATTCCTCATCACAGCCCTCATACCTCACACCTGAAGAAGGCCTTTGTGCTGGGAGGGATTATACTGCAACTTTGCAGTTCAAAGGAAGTCCTGTTATATTTCTCCTGGTTGTCAAATGCTGGGGGAAAGGTTTCTAATAATATTCACTTAACTAAGTGCCGCCCAGGGCTAAGGTTTAATATGTGGCCCCAACACTGCACTGAACAAATTCTTCAAGCCTACATTCTGAGTACAATCCAGGCCAGTTCCTTTACTCCACAAATGTAATCCACTACTGCTCCATTAACCCAGAACTTTGCTGGACCTTATCTATAAGAGATGCAAGTGTGA
Organism: Acestrorhynchus altus; assembly: GCA_034509495.1. Taxonomy (NCBI): domain Eukaryota; kingdom Metazoa; phylum Chordata; class Actinopteri; order Characiformes; family Acestrorhynchidae; genus Acestrorhynchus; species Acestrorhynchus altus. Next base: position 26,624,255 of record CM067508.1, read on the forward strand.
TATGAAAATGTTTGGATCGTTTTTACTGGACATTACCCTGACTTTATTCTTCCAGCCTCCTAGTACCAAGTCTGGGAAGCTTGTATGAAGAGACCAGGCAGTTTTACAGAGACTTGAAAGTGGGTCTTGCAGCAGACATTAAATAGGGAGACCGCTCACTGGTTGAAATATGAAAGGCATCTGTTCCCTTCAGTTTAAAGTAATTTGGTCTCCATTTAAAGAGATTAAAGCCACACCAAGTCACATAGTGTGAGCTGAGAGCTGAGAGCAGGGGGCAGAGTGGAGCGAATGAGAAGAAAAAAGGTTTTCCACAAGAACGAAACTGTCAGGACTAGACAGATGTGAGGCATGCGCAGGGTAAATTCCATAGTAATCTTTAATAAAGAGACTGAGTGACGTCAAAACCTGAAAAGGGTCAGTCGACATGAAATACAAGGTGATCCAATGAACGCAGAGTAAAGCTACAAAGGCTAATAGTAGGCAAAGACACCTGCAGGAGAACCAGTATATATATATATATATATATATATATATATATATATATATATATATATATATATATATATATGGGGAACCCCAGGTGTCAGTAGTAAGGTGACTGCGACCGGATCATGTGACCCTCTGGGGATTGGGTCACCCATGGCCCTCTGGGAAGTGTAGTCCAGTTATGTGACATAAACAGAATGTTATTTAAGAACTTTAAAACTCAACATACACAACAACACCTCCAGCCATCTCTCGCTCTCTCTCTCTGTCTCTGTTTATATTGATATAAATATCAATATATCACCCTACCTGATAGTGTTGCTACCTATTCAAAATTCATCATTCTATGCCTCATGCATGCAGTTGCCTAAACCATGCAAATTATTTCCTGTAGTGTGAATTTCATAGTCAGTGTCACAAAATACAATACATTTTCCTCCTGAACACCACGTAAGTGAAACAGGAAGAACATGCAGGAGGGAAATAATTCCATTGGAATTTAATTAGATTAACATGGAGTCACAAAACCAGATGCTTGCCTGCAGTCAGCCATGGAGGTGTACTTACCTGCTGCAACACCTCATCATCACCTGCGCTAGAAGAAGTATTGGTACAACAGAAGGCACAGGAGGAGTTTAAACCAGGAGCACAGCTGTGAACGGAAGTAACAACTGGTACTTTCTGCCACTGAGAGCTGAGAGTGGTGAGAGGAGGAGGGAAATATGCCAGGGTAAATTTCTCTTGGTTCTAGCACACAATGATGGAAAGCAGGAACACAGTAGACTTAAGAGCATATTAAGACTTTACTTAATAGGACCAAAGGGTTCCATTATGATTTCAGTGTGTTGTTGAGTTGCTAACTTTTACTTTAACATTATGCATTTTATCCAACTTCAGCTTTTAGCTTTCTCTGCTTCACATATGTGTCACAGAAACTTGATTAAACAACACTGGACAACAGACAACCATAAGAGTTGCAACATACATTCTGAGAGGCTTTGTTGAATGATTCCATAGAAGAACCACTTTTGGTCCCAAAAAAACATACTGAGAGAGGTTTGAACGTGAGGAACCTTTAAACTGGCAAAGTCTAGCTTCTTTAGATCTTAAAAAAGGTTCACATTCACACATCTCTATTATTAACATGAGCCCTCATTTATCAATTTTTGGTTTTCACAAAGATTCTGACATTTTCTCACTTAGGATTTGTTCAAATTATGAAGCCAATGGGATCTATCATTCTTAGAGCAGAGCTGTGAACAATTATATGCCTTTAAATCATATCTGACATAGTTGTTGTTTTTTTTTTTTCAACCAATCAACCAACTGAAATGCTCAACAATGGTGTCATGTCAGATTGTCACTCAGAATGGCAGCAGGTGAACTTCAGTGATATATCCTACTTTTGTCTTTGTGAAAATGACAAACAAATCTGTGTGTAGAGCCACTATACTCAGCACCAAGATCAACTATCTGCTGTCAAATATCATAAAAGGTCTTGTGTCATAGTATTGGGTGCAATTTCACATGTTGACAGATCATCTTTGGTGTTCATTACCGACACCCTATTAAGCCGATGTTGCATTAATGAGGTCCAGCAAACAGTGGCCCTACATTTTTTGAATCTGCGGGAAGTGAATGAGAATATTCAAGCTGCAAACTCTACTCAAATACGGTATGTCTGGCATGTCGTGTTATACTCAACATCATACTGAGAGACACTACTTCTGTATGTGCAGCTCAATAAATTGCCCATATATGTCTACATTTCATTTATTGTTCCTAATAAACTTTACATTCCTTCAAAATAGCACTGCAGTCAGACACTTTATTATTATTATTATTATTTATTCAACTATTTTTGACAATTAATGTATTTAAGAGCATTCTCAAAAGGAGAATATTTAAAATAGTTAAACCATTTCTTGTTTTTGAAAGTGGTGCTCATTTATCTTTACTGGTAGGGGTGTTGCATTTCTTAACCAACAGCCTAGAAGAAGACAGAACCTTCGGGCATTTTTGATCAGTTCTGCAGTGTTCTTTGAGCTGGTTCCAAAAACAGTCCCATTGTACTGCAGAAGGATGCGTAATTAATCATTCTTGTCCACATCAAGAGTTGAGAGATTAAATCAGAGGCCATTGCATGCCCTCACTCAGTAGAGGTTATCTCTGAGGCTGTGTAGCAGCTGCTTCAATCAGTCAATGGAAGCAAATTCACAAGCCCTTTAAAATCTTACCAAAAGAACGCTCACGCTTATACGTCTCTGAAGCAGGTCTGACTCTGAGGAGTGCTGGTTTATGTCCCCAACAAAGGATCAACACTAAATATATACTTACAACTAAAAAAAGCCTAAAAGTAAAGAGAAAAACTCTTCCGCATATACACTGCTCTACTCCACACACCCACCTCACCCACAACAAGTGGAACTGAACGCAAGAAAGAGAGTGGCACTTTTTTTTTTTGCCTAGTCATTTTAAATTCAGCGTAAAGAATAGAAAAAAAACAACAACAACAAAAAAAAACACTTGCCTAAGCTACATGATTATACAAGCCACCAACCTGGGTGCTTTTGGTTGTGGAGATGAGAGATCTAAAGCAACAAGGTTCTTTGAAGTGGTGTGGCTAACTCCGATTTTCCATCCTCAGTCCCAGTGTTCGAATGCCACACACTGGGATTTGACGCGATTAGATCACCAAAGGCCCATGATGTGCTACATCACCAGATAACAATCAAAGCCTGAAAGATTTACATAGCCTCCTCTCACTATACAGAAACAGAGGATCAGCACGAACACAAATAAACAAATATCATCTTCCGCAGCTCTGGAATATTAATCAGCGTGGAGATGCGACGTACCTCAGACAACCTCAACAGAGAAGCAACCAAATTATCGGGAAATAAGCTGATCAGTCCTTACAATAAAACCACTGACAGTTACTTCAGATGTTTCCATAATTTTATTTGTTGTCTAATTGGGAATGTTGCATAAGACACATTCTAATAAATATGTGATTGCAAACCATTATTACATCACAGTTTCTCAGAACGTTCCTGAAACTTTTCTTTTGGTAATGATACAAGATAACCATTGCAGAACCCTTCCAAAACACTGCTGAACATTCCTATACTATATGATCTGCTAGCTGTAACTGAGATGTGGAGCAGTAGAACTGTATACCATTCTCTGGAATCATGGTGCTCCATCCAATACTTGGATGAGCTGGGGAGTTGGCGATGAGGTGGGGCACTCATCATCCAGCATCCTGACCTCACTAACACTCTTGTCACTGAATGCAATCAAATCCTCACAGCAATGCTCAAATCTAGTCTTCTCTGGACAGTAGTGACCATCTTAATAATAAACAGTCCTGAAACTGATACCTGAGACACTGTGGGTCAAAGGGCCACAAAGTTTAATGGCTAGATGTCAGGGTTATGATTCCTGACAAGTGTAGGTCTTGTGGGCTCCCACTTCTTAACTTATAGGATTTAAGGAATGATTTAGGAATCTTTAATACAAAGAGTGTAAACTGTCATATAAGTAGATGGGCTTAGAGGACAGGGAATAAAAATGTCTGCTCAGAGTTTCTGCAGAGCTCAGTCAATCAAAACAGTTCTGATCCTGACAGGCTGTCTGAGAGGCCGGCTGGTGGCCCAGCCCAGGATCTCTGCTTTGAGTGACAGTGGAACTGTGGGGAGATGGGTTCTTAGGTGTGTGTGAGCTGAGTGCCACTACTCCGGGTGTCAGCACCACTCCTGCTGAGTGGAAAGCAGGAGTCTGATGGTGCAAAACTGACAGGCCTCTCATCTGTAACATCTGTAAGCGAGTGCAACATCTGGAGCCTGGCTATGTGATATCTCTATGGCGTCCCACTGAGCACACAACTGTATCATGATGAACACTCCACATTCAGTTCATGTGTTAAAAAAAAGTGAGCAGCAAGTAATTAGCAGTCATCTATCAACATCTGGCTGAAAGTTACAAGACAAGAAAAGATATCTCAAGTATGTTAAATGAAAGTGAAATACTGTGCAATCTAGTGCAGCCATGACTCAAATAACAACAAATAAGCATATCGTATTTTTTTTTTCATCTATGCACGTCTGCATATAGGCCAGAGAGTGAGAGCAGAGGATGTAATGAAAAATTCTAATATTGTTAAAAAGCTCATTCGTGATCACAATTTCAATCAAAAAGCTGAACTGTCATATTTTATATTCATCACACACAAGTGACATTTCAAGCTTTTTCATATTTTACAGTTAGTTCATGGAAACCAGAAATCCAGAATCTCCAAATAGTCGAAATTATTTATTCAAATTTGAATTGATTACTAATCTCAGTATCAGCTTTAAATGAATAAGCTTAACATTTTTCACTTTAAATGTAATAAATATAAAATATATGGCAGTTTAATTTTTGAATTAAATGACACAAACTTGTTTCACATTATTCTGTATATATATACATTTTTGTGAGATGCAATAGTGTAATATTACTATGTTAAAAAGTTAACATGTGTCTGTTAGAACTTTGTTAGGAGTCTATTAGGAACAAACAGTGTTGTTCAACTGACAGCTTCACAATATGACACAGGACCCTAAACAGCACTGGACACCATATAAAGTAATGCTGCTTTTCTGAGAAAACTCCTTTTACTTTTGTTTTTGCACAATTAAAAACAGGACATTTATTTTGCCTTACTGAAAAATAATAAAGCAAATAGGACACACATTCGGTTTTCATCCTGTTAATGAATCACTTAAAAAATCTTTAACCTGCAAGTGTATGAAGCACCATAAGTTAACAGTATAAAGTGTCTACATCAGTTATTTATTGAAATCATGTAATCATTTCATCTTGTAAATATGATATTTCTGACCTGATTCTTTCTGGCCAGTCAGCACATGTGAGAACATTTGATTAAACTACCCAGTTCTAAGCACTATGTACTAGGCAAACCAAATTTGCCTAATGGAAAAGAAAAAAAATAAAATAAAATAGAGTAGAATATGTACCAAAGGAAAAGAGCAATGATTATGACTCGAGCTTCAATATTGTAAGGACTATTGAGGTAGTTGAGTGAATATAAAGATTATAGAATATAGACAGGAAATGTTAGTGCTTACTACTATATTATTATAACTTTTCTGAGAATGTAATGCTGTATATGTGGATGCTCTAAAGTCTCTCTACACAATACACATGGAATAGTGACAGAAATTAAAGCTAGAGAAATTTGTTTTAAAGCTGCTGCACAATGCCAACAAGTTTTCTTTAGTCAAATGTCCTATCTTATCACTGACCCCTCCACGTTCACAAATGGCTTTTGCATCGCACGCAATCAGACTTGCAATCCATTATAATGTACAGTGTGGTCTCATTAATAGGAGCAATACAATATTAAATAAATGTTATCAACCCTTGGAATGTTTATGCTGCACACTGTATCAGCTTTTATCAGCTTCTTCATTTAAATGCATTGAAATGAATTAATTTCAAATATTATTAACAGCAACACTATGGTAGTGTGAGCCAAGCCAGAAGAATGGAGTAGGAGAAGAGATGTAGTGTGTATTAGTGTGTATTAATTATCATCACTCTTAGGTTGCTCTTATCACTAATACTGGAGCGCAAATGAAAAAGAAAAGCTATTAGCCAGCATTCGTTAGAGCAATTCAAAGTGCAGGAAGCAATCAATAGAATCGAGATAGAAGAAAAGAGGGGGAATGATTGCAAAGCGTGAAAAGATGTGAAGTGGAAAAGTAAGAGCAACAATATGAACTTTGAAAATGAGGAACAGACACTGAAAAAAAGGGGTTAGGTGTTTCAGAAGCTATGGAATGTCGGAGTGAGAGAGCAAGAAAGAGAGAGACAGCAAGGAGAAGAGAGAGAAAGAACATTTAAATCTGATTGACTCTTTCTGCTAAATGAGATGTAATAGTGTTTGCTAACCAAAATATTGAGATCCCAGTAATTAACCCCTTAAAGTCCCAGCAAGTCTGAGTGGTCTAATGCGCTAACACCTTGGCACTTCCAAACTGGGGAGGAAAACGTAAATCAAGGCATTTAAGGAAGATACAGACACATAAATTGGAACAGCATCCAAATGAGTTCAGAGCATCACAACATTGCACAACAAGTTATCCAGTGTAATCATAGTGTTTTCAGTGTTGCAAACTTAAAAAGGCCAATATTAAAGTGATAAAGTAACTGATTGCAGAGTGGGCTTTTAGAGTTAACTCAATTTAGTTTTGTCAAAAGTTCTCCTAACTCCCTTACACCTTGAGATGAACCTCAAAATGTCTGTGTTTCTTCTTCCTTGATTGATTACTGTTATGCCCATCTGCAGGTTAGAACTCCCCCATTACATGGGAAAGCCTTCCTATTCTCAAATTCCTGACCATGGAGGGTTGTGATATTGATGGAGTTTGAATTTATTGTAAAACAGTACATTTTATTTGAATTTATTGTACAACAGTAAATTTATCATTTACTGACATGCAGTTAGGCAGTTGTGCTACTGCCACTGTGAGTGGTGATATTATGTACATTTCTATGTCCTAAAAAGAAACAAAACTTTTATTCAGGACTTTGTTTATATGTAATGTAATTGTACAGGTCCTGGATGGCCCTACAGTCTAACTGCTGCTAATCAAGCTCATTAGGTGCTCAAATTTCAAATCCCAGCAAGGGCTGAGTGAACCATTGTCAAAAGCCTCCTTGTCAAGGGATGTTAATGATGTGGCAATTGTAACTTACAAATGGGAATAATGGTAAACAAACTCAGATGCAGAACTACGAATGTGAGTTAGGAGTTAGGACTTTTGATTAAGTTACCTGGGATTAACTTAAATTTGACCTGAATTTACATTTATTATTATAAACTTCAAAAGTTGCATCAAATTACAGAAATAACACAAACAAGCAACAGAACCAACAGCACATTTTCCCAAGGCCACAGAATGTCCTCTCACATTCACAAATGGGACTAAATTAGACACTGGGTCTAGTGCTTAACTAATATTAGGCCAATTCAACCAATCCTGGTCGATCCACAGAGGTTAATGTGTTATAGAACCAAACAACCATTTCATTCTATCAGTTAATTAGCTCATTATTTTCATGGCAATTTATCCAGTGATCAAAAGGCAATTAAGAACTGGTAGACTAGATAGCATAATTACTGTCTGTCCCTCAGGCCTGACTACATGACGAATACATCGGCAACAGGGTAAAATTGGCCTGTTTTAAAATGAATGTTCACAAGTGCAGTTTTAATTAAGTTTCTTTTCAATCAAATACTTTGTTCAATTACTTTACATTCTGCGTTGTGCTCACAGCAGCTGAAAATCTGTCAGGAAATGCCTGGAAATGATCAATAAACCACATGTGAGATCTCTCTGGCCTTTGACTGCAGAGATAGTGGCGAGTGGAGATAAGTTGCACAAATTGCTTTGTTCTGTTAATGGATAATGTGTAATAATGGCAAAAGTAAAACCCACTGAATCACACAAGCATAACTTCACATTAAAAGTGTATTTCTCTGTTTGATGTTCCTCACTTGTCTCCAAAAATCAGGAAATCTGGAATTTCATTGAATTTAGCTATGGTTATTGACTGAGGAGTGTGTTAAATAGGCAGTTTGTATCTGTGTCTTTACAACTTATGTAATCTACATGACTGGACAATAAACACTGTGCTATGTAGTACTCCTTTCTTCATACAACATGAAAGGTGGAAGAAGGGTGTCGGAGGGTGGGCAATGGTGGACCAGTGCACCGAGAGCCATGCCTGGTCGAGGAGCACCGAAGAATGCACCACGGATTGCATGTGGAATGGAAAGGGGGGACACTGGGTAAAGAGTTGTTGTCAGCTGCCCAAGAATTGGTGCAGGATGGAACAACAGCAGCAGACTGTATTCTGATTGCTGTATGATTCCCAGCCAGGCAAGCCCACCACATTACCAATGAGAGTCTTATCAGAGTAATAAAAGACTCGAAGAGTTTACTCTTTCCAGTGTATCATGATTCAGATGTACTGTATGTCATTCTTCATAAGAGCATCAGCCAAATGCTGTAAATGTAAACAAGTCATTCTTTAAAATGGATGCCATTTTCTTCACAATGAGAGGTATTAAGATGAGATGATCATCAATGAAGATAACTAATAATTAATTAAGATAATTAAGATGAAGATCATCAAGTTGTGGTTTCATTTTAAAATCCATTTTAAAAAATAACTATATGTTATCATGTATTGTGTATATATATATATATATATATATATATATACAATACATAATAACATATAGTTATTTTAGCCTCAAATATTTCTTCATTTGAGATGTAAATATTCACATAATTTAGATGTTTCTATGAACTTGACAACGTTTATTTTTTTCTAAAAACACTTTAAATTTCAGAAATTCTGTTGGAAATTAATCATCCAGAGTGTTGTTCAATATCCTTGACAGTGGTCCATATATTATAAAAAAACACAACCTGAATGTGCTTTATTGTTTTTATTATTTATGTAAAAATATTATCCCTTCTCTGGACTTTTATTATGAAGTTTGAACTATGTTAGATTAGATAGAACTTTATTGATCCCTTGGAGGTGTTCCCTTAAAGACGTGTGAACAAACAGCCCCCTCTCACTGATCAGTCAGAGTAAACATGCTCTGGAAGGCTTCTTTAGTATTTTGTAACTTTGTAACTGCCTGCAAAGTGTGGATCTCAGGTTCTTAGACTTAAATCATAATAAATGTTGATGATGCAGAAAAGGCACCTGTTACATGCATATAACATACTAAATAGTCCACACATTATGTAATCAATGAAGTGACGTGGTATTTAACACTGTAAAAATCTGTGTGAGCAAGTATAGGACCAGACGGGACCCAAGTTTACAAAAAAAGCGGCATGATGTGCTGGGATTGTTGCCTAAAAAATCCACTCTGATTTCTCCTTACAGCTATTGTTTTTTTTGTTGTTGTTGTTTTGTTTTGTTTTCGTGCTGTTCTCAGAGGAGAAATGGTGGTGTTTAGTATGAGTGTCCTCCTCTCCAATGGTTTATAGCCTTAAGCAAGCCTCTCCCCGGCACCCAGCAGAGACTCAGACTTCATCAGATGTTGTGACCTTGTACTAGCTAGACTCTAATATATGCCCTTATGACCCAGTATCACACATAACTACCAAAACAAGTCTGGCGCACGCACTCCAAAGCACATCACACATCATTTACGTCTCTCCCAGGAGCACCGAAATAACAAATTAGTATTGTCATGTCGTTACATGTTTGATGCGTGTTGTATATTATTGATATAGTGGCTGTCAGATCAAAACTTTGCAACAATATATAGGCACCTCCCTTGTAGCTGCTCCTTGTACAACCCCTGGGAAATATTATGAAATCATCGCTCTTGAAGGAACTTCTTTCAATTATTTATTTTTGTTGATAAAAAAAGAGACATGCCACAAAATCTTATATCAAAATTATTATTATTTTGATATATGATCAAAATGTTGGTATTAAAAAACAATGAAAATGTTGCAGTCAGTCACAATTGTGTTTTTAGATCAAGAAGAGGAAAGTCACTCGATTCTGAGGAAAATATTATGGAATCATGAGAAAAACACTGCACCACTAGTATTTTGTTGCACCACCTCTGGTTTTATAACAGCTTCAACTCTCTGAGGTACGGTCTTAAGTAATGGCAAACGGTATTCTTCATCAATACGTCTCCAACTGTCTCTTATTGCTGCTGCCAGATCAGTTTTGCAGGTTAGAGCCATTCCATTGATCATTTTCTTCAATTTCCACCACATGTTCTACTGGATTGAGATCTAGACTATTTGCGTGCCATGCAAATAATATGTCTTTCAGGAAGGAACGTTTTCACATTCTTTGCCCTGTAGCAAGAGCCATTATCATCTTGAAAAATGTCACATTTCAGAAAAAGAAAAGTTTCCAAAATTTCTATGTAGACTTTGGCATTTATTGAAAATGTAATGTCAGTCATCTCCCCCATGCTTTCCCTGACATGCAGCCCCCTATCATCAAAGACTGCAAATCGACATGTTTTCTTCAGGCAGTCATTTGTATAAATTTCATTGGACCAGCACCAAACACAAGTTCCAGCATCATGACCTTGTTCAATGCAGATTCGCGATTCATCACTGAAGATCACTTTCATCCAGTCATCCATAGTCCACGATCGCTTCTCTTTAGCCCACTGTAACCTTGTTCTTCTCTGCTTAGGTGTTAATGATTGGTTTCATTTGGCTTTTGAAATCCCATTTTTTAGGCCATTTCAAACAATTCACTCCAGTTTCTGCCACTTGTTTCAAGAAATACCGCTTTAAGTTTTCTATCTTGATGCTTTGATGTTTTCCTCAGTCTATCTGAATGCCTTCCATTTATAACTTTCCCATTTTATTTGTCCTTGGTCCTGATTTTAGGCACAGCTGACTGGGAACAACCAACATCTTTTGCAACATTCTGTGATGATTTACCTTCTTGAATGTTCATAATTCTCTCCTTTCTTTCAACTGACATCTCTCCTGTTGTCAATCCACTTTGTGCAATAGCTCTCCAAGGTGTGAGCACTCTTTTTTTTTAAATGAAGACTAATTAGCATATTTAATCTGATGCAGGTGTTTGTTTATGAACTCCAAATTACAGAGCTGTTCCATATTATTTTCCTCAGATTTTAGTGATTCCATGTCCCCTCTACTTTATCTAAAAACACAGCTGTGACTGACTTATATAAATAGGTAAAATAGGTATAAATAGATAATAAAAAGGCATTTAGTCAGTTTTAGTTTGTTTCTGTTTGAGAGAAACAACTTTCATTCTAGTTCATCCCAATGGGGCAGATTTTAGGACTCTGTGTGGACAAGCAAAGTTTCCACAAAGTTGTAAGCATACAATGGACCATAAAAAACTTAGTATGTTGGTGCATTAAGATTTTCCTTTACTGGAACTAAGGGGCCTAGACCAATCCCTTATAACCAATCAGATAGCATTATCACTCCTCATCCAAGCTTTACAATTGACACCATGTAGTCAGGCAGGTAACACTCTCCTGACATTTGCCAAATCCAGACTTTTCCCTCAGACAGAGACGTGTGACTCATCTGAACAGAACACGTTTCCACTTCTTCAGAGTACAGGCTTGCATTTTTTTTTTTTAATGCCAGAGGAGGTTTGGAAATCTGAAGTTATTAAGCTTTGCTGACTATAATGCACTATGCTCCTCAGCTCATGGTGACCCCATCACATAAATTTACCATGGCTAAGTTGCTATTCCTTCTACTTCTACTTTTCAACAATACCACTTACAGATGACTATGGAATTTTTAGGAGGCTTGTTGCAACAGTGATCCTATTATAGTACCATTCTCAAATTCAGTGAACGTAGGCAGACTGCAAGGCTAGATTTTGCCTGATCAAATTGAAATTTCATGAATTAAATAAAATAATAAGATTTCTAAAGGTAATACATGTGGAACTTCTGTTACCTTTAGTGCACAATGCATTAAACACACATTTTTGGATCATTTCAAAATTGTGTTATCTGGACAAGACGTTGGCAGATAATAAGTTGTGAAATGTGACCTTCATGGCCTTAAGGGCACCAATAATCTCTGTTCAGCATTCATTCCAACACTTTTGGAAAATATTGACCATTGCATATTGGAAACACCCCAAAGACCTGCTTGATGTTTTAGAGATGTTCTGACCCAGCTGTCTAGCCATCACTGTTTGACTCTTGTCAAAGTGTCTCAGATTCTTACACTTTCCCATTTGTCCTGCTTTTAACACATCAAATTCAAGATCTGAATGTTCACTTGCTGCCCCATGACTTGACAGATGCCACTACAGATGAAGATAATCAATGTTTGTCATTTCACCTGTCAGAGGTACTAATGTTATGGCTGATCGCTGTATCTCACTCCTTGACAGGTCCCATTACAACAAGATAATCAGTGTTATTCACTTCACCTGTCAGTGGATTGGTATATGTCGACTCACCAGGCAATTTGTAATGGGTTGTAGGGGGTTCCTGGACCCCACTTTGGAAGCCATGGATGTAAATAATTTGGTAGAAATGTAGAAAGTAAAAAAAACAAAAACAATTTGACAAGTAGTGCTCTAAATAATAATATTGCTGTAATTTAAAATATGATGAACATTCTGTCTTGCTCCAACAGCAATAATGTGTTTTGTCAAACTATTACTTTTAGTTTAATCAAATTAACATATTAAAGCACCTCTCCATTTTTGTGAATTTTCACTTTTCTGTAGTTTAAGTTTGGCTGAAGTAAATCTGTCTAATCATATATCAATGTGTTAACATCACTTACCTCAATTCCACTAGACAATTCCAGTAGTCAAACCTGCTTCCTCCAGCACACAGCCCATCACTAAACCACAGCAACTCCTGTGTTAATCAACTGACGTTTGCCCATTATACTGGTCTCACACTTGCTCGTTTAAGTTTCCTGTGCTGGTTTAGATTTAATCAGCTAGTTCGAGCTCTATTAGATTAAACTTTGTGTTTTTGTGTTTGTGTCTTTCCCTCATTATTTGCTAAAACAGTGTGGAAATGTTCTGTTTTAAAGTTATTCTCTAGCATCATAACTCTTTTTATCTATTTACAATTACATATAAAAGGATTTTTTTGCATCAGTCAGATCCAGTGACACATCCAGATCCACATGACTTGTAATGAAGTGTCAAAACAAAACAAAACAAAAACATAAAAAAAACAATTGCTAAAATAATAATAAAAAAATGCATCAGATTTATGATCTGATCCTGTCCACACAGCTGTCTAGCATTTGAGAAATACATTTTCCTCTTTTCACAAACCAGAATCACTACTGACATGGGGCTGTTGGCATGCTGTTGCAGGTCTGAGTGGGCTGCAGTATATGACTATTAAGAGTGTTTTACTATTTTACTTTAGATGTTTAAAACCAGTAGACAGGTTTAATAAAATCTATCCTCTTCTATTTACAGATCAATTGAACTGCTTGTTCCAATGATCTAGAAGAGTAAATAATTAAATACAATTCACTATAAGGGTCCTAGGAGAGGGTTGGGTCCTCACAGTGGTGATGGGGATTTACTTGTCTAAGCTGTGCAAAGTGGCCTTGTGCTTGAGCACTGCTGATTACATGAAGAGCTCTCAGACCCCCGTCAACAGGCAGCCCTTCCTCCACATTCTCGGGTCACACACCTTCATCACACTCCTGCGAACACATGACATGGCTTTGCACTGGGTCAAAACAAACCTCTGTTTTCAGCACCTCTCAGAAGATCCATTTGCCGTGTTGGAGCCTGTTAAATGAACAGCAACAGATGCTAATGCAGCACTTTGGCTGTGGGGTAAAATGTGCAAAAATATGGGAATAAGAGTTTGGCAGGTTTCCCTGACTACAGGTGCCATGGAAACTAGATACCTGGTGACATATGCATGTGTACATCTCATAAGATTCCCCTCACACAACTCCCCAAACCCTCTTTTTTCTTGTAGCACTTTGCGCATGTAGCATGAGGAGCACTTAAATTCACTTTGATCTTGGACATCACTCTCTTTGATCAAACCAAAATGTTATTTTGGAGCACAACCCTGCCTTTTTGGAGTCACACTTTGAAAACCTTGACATTTCAGCAACATAATTAGGCTTCAAGCAGCATCGCAAATGGAAACATCATTCTACAAAGAGCTCGACTTAATTAAAGTCAAAGTCTATCAAATATTGGCCAATAATGGCGACAAATCATCTCCTGATTTCAGAACCTACTTCTCCCTCTGACTGCTCTCTTAGCATCATCATGCTTCATGATCTCCCATTCTGATGCAATCTGTAGAAAGACTAAAGTGCACATGAAAACTAGGCCACTGCTTTACATGCATGCTCACTCTACCCTTCTTCTTCCCAGGCTGACATCCTTACTGTAGTATCTAGACTGCTAGAGCTGGAGCAGCATTTGAGGAGCAACATCTAACTCACAGAGGCAGGACAGTGTCAGGCCTGCATGACTGACCGCCAAGTTCTGGATCATGTGAAGGCATTTACAGGGACAATGGCAAAGCCCACTGTATTGAGGCCTCAGTTACACTCTGTAGGTCAAAGGGGACACAGCCAAACGAGGCCAACTCCATTAACAGATTAACCAAAGGGCATGAATCTCCCCTCTTTAACCAAAGCATTTCTTTTCTCTAGTGACATGCTTGACTGCATTCCGTTATGACAGAAATCAGTTATACACTTGACTGCACACCAGAACAGTCTTATTTGACAAAGTATTCATGCTCCATTCCTTTCTCTGCTCAAATGAGTTCCTTTAAAGGAGGATGGAGACACTGAGAAGCTCTAAATAAAGCAAGGAAAATCATTTAAAATAGGAAAAAAAGTCATCTGGAGCTGTCACTCAAATCTAAGAACACATCAAAAAAGGGGGAAAAGAGTGCGGTCCACTGTCCCCCACTGAAAATTCTTTCTGTAACTGCCAGGCTGACGAGAACAGTGTTCTCATCTAGATAAACTAGATAACAAAGAGAAAGTGTCAATCACAAATATCACTCATGACATTTGCTGGGAGGTAGAGAGCTGCATGTAGCAACAGTGAGTTTGTCTACAGTCCAGGGACAGCTTCCTACAAGGGTTTGGAGCATTCAGGCAAAATGTTGGATGATCACCCACCTCATCTCTAACTTCCCAACACATGCAACAATACAGGATGGAATACCATTGTTCTAGAACACAGTTCCACTGCTCAATGCTGATGGGCTTTATACCCATCTAGCTCACATCTGGTGTTAGACATGGTGCCAATAGTTTCATTTAGGTTATCTGCTCCACAAACACCTGTTCTATTGCCAATACTTCAAGGACTTAAGGACAATAATTCAATATTTTCACCTACATATACTCATATAGTATTTGGATTAAGTACACTTTTTCATATCCAAAGAGATGGTTTTCTCCTCCACTACGTAGCAGTTGGAGGCAATCTTCCTAATGATTACTCTCCCATCAGTTGTCATGGAGACGTAGAAAAGCCTCAAATCGGTTGTTTTCTTCCTTGCTCACTCCTCACTAAACCATTTTACCATACAATCATTCTGGACTTTCTTCTCTGAATTTTTCAAACATGCTGAGAGAGCAGCGAAATTGTTTATGAGGATGGATGTACTCTTTCATTCTTAGAACCTGATGCCTGTACTTAGGATCAGAGTAACTTACACATCACAAGATACACATTACAGTGTAGTTGATCTGCCAGCCAGCACCTATTACTGATCAATCCAGCAGGAAAAAAATAGCTAAAATCAAATAATAATAATTTCCAACTGAATTAAATACCAATTTAAATGCCATAGCAGCCATCCAGTATGTGTTTGCACCTTTGACCATGTTTTCCAGGCTCTATCTCAATGTTTTCAGCTTCTGAACAGACTGACCAATATAATCAATAAAAATAGCATCACAAATCACTCTAAATTATGAATTTCCAACAAGCTGTCTTAACAAGCAATAAACACATACAAATTGCAAGTATGAAGTAAAATTCTGATAAAAACTTGGTCAAATTCACAAAAAAATATTTAAATTCTGTGAAAATGTACATCCCAAATATAAGTCTCCTATAAATACTGTGTAAATTTAAGTAAAAAAAAAAGTAAGTCACTATGAAAACATCCTCTAGAAATGGGCTGAAAGCTCTGTTCCTTTTTAACCTAAACATATCTACATTAATGCATTAAATATGCTTAAACTATTGAAAACCTCACGTTTCATCTTTAACTTTAATCTGCCTTTTTGAGATCAGTTCCATTATTATCAGATTGTAAATTGGATGTGATTCTTGTCTCATTGTTGATCTCTGGGCTTCTGCTTTGTAATTAAGAGACACTTCATTAATTGCGGAGTTTCTGATGTGATTAACACTGACTGTGGCTAATCCCAAATGCAACAGAGCAGGCCTAGTCATAAACCGTACTATTCAGCCATTTCGCTTTGTGCTAATCGATAAGGGACCTACAACTCTCCTTCAGGTGCTGCAGAAATACTTTATATCAGTTTTAGTTCAGCTTGAAATTTATGTCAGTATGCTAATTTCCACACTCCAGTAGTAAATGGTTTTGAAGTTTTGTTTTTTTCCCCACCGCTGCATAATTTACTTCCATATAGGTTGAAATTATATTAATGCTTGCCATAAATCAGAGTGCACAAAACTCACAGGAAACCCATGGGAAGAAGACTAAAGAAGCTGTTTGAAACATGAAAGCATGCAATGCTCAGCATTTTGCATAGAATGCCTGACACTGGGGGCACGGTGAGAAGCTGTCTAGTGTCTCTGTGGCATGGTTTAAGGGTCCTGGTCTCAAAATGTTCCCCTTTTCCATGTCCCAAAATTCATTCAGAGTGCATAGAAGTCAAAGCAGAGTCAGCATAAATGCCAGCCTCTATCTAAAGTTGCTGACACTTGGTTATGTATTATTCAGTCGCCTTTATCAAGCTTTGAGGTGGGTGGTACAGGTTCAGAGTTGAGCGGTGAGTGAGGCTCACGGGAACTCTGTGGCACATTGGCTTCAGTAGAGTACATAAGCTCCCTATTGTGTAAACCCCAAGATTTAGGCTTTAGATATATTTCTGCAGCACATTCTAAACGCAGATCATAAAATGCTTTGCCATGTTTGCAGAATTTTACGCATGAGTACAGCAACAGCCAACCAAAATCATCATGCACTAATAACAGGCAGTAAATGTCTTGTTTTATTTATTTATTTATTTGATTTATTTTTTTATTTTTATTTTTATTTATTTATTTATTTTTATATTTATTGCAATATGCAGTAAATGTCTTGTCTTCTAACAACAGGTGCTAAATGCCTTGTCTTGTGGTAAATATTTAGTTACAATAAGTGCTAAATATTTAGTCCTGTTACAATAGACAGTACATATATTGTCTTGTTGTAAAAGGTACTACATTTCTCATTGTTACAATAGATGCTAAATATCTTGCCTTAATACAATAGGCAGTAAATGTCTTGTCTTGTGACAAAAGGTGCTAAATGTCTTGTCTTTTTTTAGGGTATTATTGTATTATCTTGTTACAATAGGCCCTAATTGCCTTGACTTGTTATAGGTAGTAAATGTCTTGTTACAATAAGCAGTACATGTCTTGTCTTGTTACAAAATGTTGTATCATGTCATGTCCATTAAGACCTAATCTATTAGGTCACTAACAACAGAGGTTCCTGAAAATGAAACCCAGGGGGGATTTTTTCATCTTTTTACAGGCATTTTGAGTCTGTCTTTGACTTACAGTTGAACTGATTGAACACAGTTAGAAAATCTTTGCCGTTGTTGGAAATGTATTTCTGCCTGATGCTGTATTTGGACTATTTTGGCCGTCATGCTTTCTTCTCAAGAAATTTCTCAATAAGACTTCATGAGGTGTCCATCTCAGGAAAAACTTCACCTCAGAGAAGTTGTTAGAAGTGGAATGAATATCCTACATTAAAAAAAAAAAAAAAAAAAAAAAAAAAAAAAAAATGGCTATGACAGAAATGGACGGCTATTTATGCTTGCTATGGCTATTTAACCCTAGGATATGTCAACGATATGTCCAAATCATAAAGTGGAATTCAAACGTGATTCTGAGGTACTATAATCTCCCACAATTCATTGGTAATTCATAGTAAACATCGTAGCCCATTTCCTGAGCTGAATATGGACCAGAATGCAACTGTGAATCTCTTTACTAAGCAATACAGTGTTATGAATGGAGCTGATGATGTTTGCTCATACTGCTGCTAACCCAGTGATGGTTACGAGTTCAGATGTTTTCCTGTAAGGTTAGTTCATTAATGGGAAGCTTATGTTTCTAACATAATCAACTTTAAGTGCATGTTTACTGCTCTGCCCATGTGTGCTTTTTGCCTATCTTGTTATATTACATGTATATAAATGTTTTTAATCTGAATTGTATCTGCACAAAAAAAAATAAAAAATAAAAAACGGAACCTGATTTAATGTTAGAGCCTAAATATCTGGAGTGTATTTCTCACTACAATCCTGAGCTTCAAACAGAGTTAGATATTAGTTGACATTTTGCTTCTCCCATGTTCTAACAATTGCTTCTCTGATAGATGTTGTTAACAGTAATAAGACCTTTACACTACCCACATGAAGTTGCTTCAGCGAGAGCCGAGTGTTTCACCCACTCACACTTGCTTGTCAGTCAAGCTGATAAATGACTTTTCTTTCTCCTGTTTGCATAGACAGAACCGCCATTTGCCTACATAACTGAACCCATGTGAGGACTGAGCATGTCTCGGGAGAGCCGCCAAGAAATCACGTTTGACATTCAGAACTATGATGGTGGAAAATCTTAAAGGCCCGCAGAGTAATTAAGGGGCTCTTTCGCTTGTGTCTGGGACTAGAATGCCACACTTTTTTCCCCCCTCAAGGGAACAAATAAACTAGAGGATCTCGACAAATGCAGGGAAGAAAGGCAATTCAAAGTGAGCAACTTTAAGGAAATACGGTAGTGACAGGTCTCCACATTTATCCTGCACTATCGTGGATTTGAGTGCCTTTGCAAAACCCATTCTGCCATCTGTCAATGTGCAGGAAGCAGGTGATGAAAATAGGAAAATGGAATCCATTTCAATTGCTGAGCATTTGGTTCAGGCACGTGGCGTACGTCTGAATCTGTTGGAAGCCAGAGGCCTCTTCAGGTGAGACTGAGCATCCTATTGATTGTGCTGAGTGTGCGAGCGGTTGTACGCGGATCCACGTGGACATGCCACATCATAAATGTCAGCGCCACTGCACTCTTTTTAGCTTTTTGCTTATTGATTTCTTTCCACCGTTCCTTGATTCACAAGATGATGCCATGACCTTATGCCTCGTTCTGTCAATTCGCAGCACAAAGTCACAACTCTTTCATTCCGCAGCAATGCAGACTCATTTTGTAGCTCGTTAAAGACAGATGAAAGATAGGCCAATTTTTATAACGCTGATGGAGCTGACCTCTCACTTTTGTTTGTGAAAGATGAAGAAGGCTGATGAATTAAAGAGACAGTTAGTGCCTGAGGCACTAACCTGTAAATCAGAACCAAAGGCATCTTTAGCGTTTTTCTTAGCTTTACGAGGTGCTTTCGATGTGGGCGGATTTGACTCCACTGGGACAAAATCCTTTTCCATCATCCCTCATGAGGTTGTGTCAGGTCTAAGACACTTCCATTTTGGATCAATACTCCATCAAAATCTTGAAGTGTTCATACCCCAAGGCAAATGTGCTTCAGCAGCAATGCTATCCCAGTGAAGCATGCAAGATAATGCAATGACAAGCTCTCTAAAGTAAGACATGAGAAGGGAAATGAGAGATGCAGAGAGAGAGAGCCCTCATTTGGTTTATTAATGACCAGATCTTTATTCAGACAAGCCTTGCTGATGTAATTTTAAAAAAGGACAAGCAGGCAACTGGAAGCTACATCAACACTGAACTCAGTTTAAAGATGCCCTTGAATGTCAAACTGTGTTTTCCTTAGCAGAGTTGAATAATGAGAGTTTGATACATGATTCAGCGCTGTTGAAGTGAAAGCTGGGCAGAGCAAAATATATATGAATTAAAGGCTAACACTAGCCAAATGGCTTTCGTCATCTTTTCACCAATGTTTACTACCAAAACCAACTGGACTACCTCAACGGAGCCAACCTGGACCTAAACACACATCAGAAAGGACAGTACCATATATATATATATTTACTGGTAATATTTGATAGACAATCTTATCAGCTTGCTAACAGCACATTGCACTGAAACTACAAAAACAGAGGATAGTAACACTATCCCATAAGACTTTGTTACAGTGTTAAAGCTATGATTGGCCAATTAATCAACAGTTATTGAAAATTACCTTCAAACGTTCTTACTGACATAATATTGCCCACATGAGTTATTTCTGCGTTTTATTATGTTAATTAGTGAGTCCTGTGTACAATCCATCCTATGCTCTGCAGTTCTCATTTTGTAGCACACAACACAAACAGCATAAACAAAGACACTTCCCAAGGACCCCAGGATTGTTTTCATATCTGGCTGATTTACTATTGCAAACTTGATGCTACAAGCAGTTCTGTTACAGACTCAGCCACAGAGCTATCGTCCACAAACAAGGCTGTACAAACTGGACTTGGGGCCAGAAAACACTTCAATAATGTTCACAAACTAAAGATCCAGAGACCGATTGGGCTAAAGCTGCACTTTAAAATATTTTGTTTTATTTTCAGTGTCATAAATTTCTATTAATGTCTGTAAACGGAACGTGTTAATGGATGTAAACCTGACAATGAAGCTGAGCTTTCAAAGGCTTATTCTAAGGCTTATATCAGAATTTATCACCCCAATCAGTTACTATTTATATGTCAAACAAAACCTAAAAACAAACACATTCTTTGGCACCTTAAAGAAAGAAAGAGTGGCCATGGAGAGGGGAAACTGTGGAGAGCTGTGGAGGATTTATGGGCAGTGTGAAGACAACAATGAAAAGTGATCTTGACAGCTATAGTTCTTCACAGGGCCCTTCTTTTAGCTGCATGTCATATCTGACATCTGAACTGACACTTAAGAAAAACAGCAGGACTCTCAGCTTCTACCTTTTACTTCATTGACAGCAAGCTTAAAAGTTCTTGCTTCCGTATGCAGCTGGCTTGCAAGGCAGCCAGCAGAGAGTTCTGCCACGTACCCAGCCACTTCTTCCAGCATTCCCATGGATGACAGCTTCTTCCTGGCTAATGTTGCAATATGTACTGCTGTGAACATCTGTAATCATTCCTATAAGTTCTCCCGTTCACCTCGTCCGTACTTTGATCTCACATTCCTTTTAATGCTCTGGCACTTCCTTCGGCAGAGCTGTGCTCAACCATTCGTAGGTGGTGCCAAGGAGCCAAGAAAAAGCTGAGAGTGTGAAAACATTAGTGAGCTTCAGTGGAGCGTTTAAAGCCTCCCCTCCCCAATGGCAAGGCCCGGATTAGATCGACTGTACCTCAGCTACCTGCGGAAAAGTGTGTGTGGGAGGTGTGGGGTTAGTGTGGGGGCGGCTCTTACTTTTTCATTGGCGCTGCCACCACTGATGAGGAGATTATGTCCGGCCTTGCTTTAAAAGTCAGGAACGAAAAAAACAGATTCATTCTTTGGATACTTTATCTCCACTGGACCTACGGTTTGAATTTCATTTCATCAGGAGCCCTTTAAGAGCCACCGCAGGGACTGTGGTCCACTTCTAAAACAGTTATCTTGTCTGGAAATGTTCCAGTGAAACAATGAAGGGGAGATAATCTAAATTGGAGAGCAGGGAGTGCAGAGACTTTAAAACGGTATGGGGCATCAGAGACATAGGACATGGGGTGGGGAGAAGGAGCCAGGACTGGATTCCTATTCTACTCTGTCTCTCACTTTCTTTTTCTCTGTCTCCTGCCCCTTTCAAACAGAGAGGGACAAGATAATCAAATGTATGTACAGCAGAAGTTGAAAAAGCAAGACAATGGAAACTCTTAACACTAACGCCGGTGATCTATTAGAGTGTCAACATTTACATCCAGCACGGTACACTCGTGTGATTGTCCTCTGAAATTCTGGGAGACACACACCCTATTTGCATAGCACTCACTCTGAACCATCCACCATCAGGAAGAGAGATGCAGAGTCAGTGAGAGGAATAGTGAAGGAAAGCCCATTTGATTCGTCCATAAGGATGCAATTTCGCTGCAAAGTGATGCAGGCCAACACATCCAAACCAAATACACTGATGTCATTTGCATTGAAGTTGTAAAATGTATTCGGATGAAGGGGATTCTGAAGGGTTTCGGAGTCAGCGAGAAAAAAAAAAAAAACAGACCAAAAACTTCTTAGCACTGAAATATCAGAGAGCAAACGGCTTAGGCCGATTTGAAAGTAAACAGATTGTGCAGCGGCGATGCCACAGCTACTTAAAAACTCCCTTTGCTCTGTGACTGACAGAGCAGCCAGCTGTGTACAAGTGTGTGTGTGTGTGTGTGTGTGTGTGTGTGTGTATATGTGTCACTTTTTACCATGCAATGTCTGATGGGAGCCAGATGAGACACTTGAGCACCTGCATCACCTCAGTCATGTGTAAGCTCATCTCAGCCACCCACACGGTTGTAGACAGTTATACGGATATGAGCTGCCAACATACAAGCATGGCAAAATTTGAGGTTTTGAGCTTTGATGGTGGCATTTTAAGGTGCCTTATAATGGAAAACTGTATTGTGCTTAGCATAGCTGCATAATGAAAGGTACACACAACTAGAATAACAATAAATTCTGAGAGCTAGAAAATGAGCCAATTTCAAAACCTCAAAACTATTACGCAAACAGTCTGGACTTGGTATATATACATTGGTATATATATCTGTCACAATAAATCCTGCCTACGAGAAAAATCTCTACTCAAAGCTGGAGAAACGGCGACAGAGACTTCAGAAAAATATGGCATTGTTGATACTGAACAGCAGCTCATCACCTCCAGACTCTGGTAGTTATGGGAACATAGGGCCCTATGATTTCTGCAATGCTGATTACAGGAACCTAGTCATAAACACAGATTTCAGATAAAATGCTTTTATCTTTCCACACACATCATTAACAGCTACATTTAAAACATGACACTAGCCCAAAGGTTTTGATGATTTTTGTCAACATACGATAGCTGAAACACAAAAATACACTTGAAATTATCACATTAAATCCTAAAAACTAATCAATAAACACTTTATAATCCATTCCTGTTCAGAACTGATCATCCAGGGTGTTAATTCTCAATAAATGTTCCACTGATAATGTTTGAAATGCACTGGACCACCTGTATAATTTCCGCAGTCCTGCCCATTTCACGCAACGTTATACACCATACCTCACATGTAGTTATCACATCATCACATGCTTTTTTCCAACAGTGAACATGAAAGATTTCTTTAAGTTCCTTCAAGTACAAAACCAACCCCTCCCAGGCCACTGGAGTGACCATAGTCACCTATCCATACACAGGTGGTCTGCAGCACATGTGATGGGCCTAATTTAGCGAGCAGTGCTGGACTGAAGGAGAGATAATGAGGCATTGTGAGAGTGAAAGGCCCTGAGGAGATGAGAGCAGGGGTCGTGTGAGAGCTTTGCTCAGCAGCTGGGAAAGCCTAGTGGCGCACACAAAACGGCATTATGCTACAAATTACCTACTGGCATTAGTGTCACCCACAGCCCAATCATTTTCTCGGTTGGATCAATCAAGGCTAGAGTCTGGCTGCCTCTCCTCGGGGGCCTGTCCTGGCAATTAGCTATTGATTTTTTTAGCCTTTTATTTTCAGCGGCTGACGCTTCGGCAGCTCCCTGTACACCGCTCTGTGGGAGCCAGAGCAGGCTTTGACACACACCTGAGGTAAGAGTCATCTTGTCAGAAGGTGAGGGAATGGATAGAGAGTGCTACTGGTGCTGACCAGTCACAACTAGAGCACAGAAAAACACTCCAATCGGACATGCTGTGATTAGGGTTCTTGCTACTGGAGATAAAACCTGAGCAGCAGCAGAAAGCGTGCGTCACTCATGCATCACAGGGTATTACTGTTCAAAAGTTTAGCATGTTATTAAACTTTAATTAATGAAGTGTAGTAGATGTTTTATTCAGTACACCAATAATTTGGGGGGGGGAAAATAAAGATGCTTCAAATGGTACTTGGTACTTGAGCAGTGCCATAGAATAACAACTTTGGATACCATAAAGAACCTTGTTTGTAATCGAGAGGTATGAGTGTCATGAGACATGTAATGGTCTAAAGAACCTTACAGTATGAGCAAATAATTTATATAAAAAAAAAAGTTTGTATTTCATTTACAAAAAAGTTTGTAAATGAAAAAAAAAAATATATATATATGTATATATATATATTTTTATTTACAAACTTTTTTTACGCTCATACCAGGAGTATGTATAACATGTTAGTAAAACAATTGATTTTACCAACAATACCATTTTATGTTGATGAATTACATTTCTGTGGTTTCAAAGTTAGTAAGTACTCCATCATATGGTTATAAATTCAGCCATCTTTTCATGCCTCTAGAGGTGTTCCAACTAGGGCTGCACAATATGGGAAAAATTGTACATTATGATATATTATTTTTCTGACATTTACTATGATATAAAAAAAACTATACTTATACTATATCACAAACCTTACCAAACCACAATGTCACAACCGTAATAATGTCATATGTGTATCAAACGACAGTGTGTATATGTTTTTAGGTTGATCTGCCATGTTTGACCTCTTATAACAAGCAGAAAAAAAAATGGCAACATTTAATTACACGGTTTTAAAATGACACTGCATGTAAGGTGATTTGAATATTGCACATGTCCACGATGCTAAAAAGATGCAGCCCTAGTTTCAAACACCTCAATAGTTCCCTATGCAGCAAGTTTGGCCATTTTAACTGAAGTTCCAAACCACAGTAGTGGAGACCTTCAGTTTCAAAGGGAACATTGAAGTGCTTAGGGAGTACTGAGTACCAGTTTATCACTGCACAGGTAGTTGACCGTAAGTGCATCATGCGTCATGTATTAAATAGCCTAAACAGCATGGCTGCAGCTACTTTAGAAAGAAAAGGAGCAACCAAAGAGTGTGATGATCACCATGCGCTGTGATGTAAATGATGACTTTGTAGGTAAACAGGATTTAGTCACCAGAAATGTCCTGAGTTGATATCACGTCACTACTGCATAGGGAATACAAAGGCACTGCCTAAGTACCTTTGAAGAATGGAATGCAGTTTCTGACTGGCTGCTTTCTACCCTGCTCACTGGTCTTTAAGCCCCACCTCCACACACTTGTTATCAACCCCCTTTTGTGCATCTTTGAAATGGGCTGAGTGGGCAGAGCCTCACTGATACTGGGGCTGGATTTACTTTTTAAAGCCTCTTCAAAAGGCTCTCTTAAGCAATGCTTTAGAAGAACCACTTTTGGCTGCATACATGTAACCATGTTTGTTATAGAGAGTAAGTTCATGTTCAAATGAAGAGAAGTTCTAAAGAACCTTACTTGGTCTTGACGGACCAACAGATGGATTTGACGCTCATTACGTGACTGCATGGTTTCAATGGAAGTGGTTCTTCTGTACTTTCTCACATTAAGAACCTTTTTGAATCACATTTGTTACTAAGAGTAGAGACTGAATTATGTTTAATAGGAGGTATTGCAAGACTGCTCTGCAAAACAGAAGTCTCTGTAACTTATATAATCTACAATTTACTTGTTTTGTTCTTCATTTAATATATATATATCTTTAATAAATATATCTTTATATAGTATAAAACTTTCAGCATGACTAGACCAATAGAAATGCTCCCTAATTATTAGAAACAAAATATTTACATTGATTTCCACTGAAAGTTGGGATTATTTATAACTTGCTGCATTGCTGAGTAGTTTTTGGTGTGACAGCAAACAAATTATAACCACTTTACACATTTACCTGCAACAATGATTTGTATTGTTAAAATTCCTAATTTCTAACTTTAAATTGGTGATATCAACTTAATAATCGTGCCATTAGTGTATCAACTTAACACAGATAAGGAAGATACAATAAACTCCCAAATCTACAATCTACCATTCCCTAATAATGAAATTAACATTGAAGTTCCATTATTTTGCATAATGTAAATGTGAAGAAATACTGCAGGGTAGTCTGAAATAACAAACTTGACCTAAAGTGCACTGGCAATTACTCATTAAAGAATTCCCACACACTGTTACTCAGCAGGACAGTTGACTCCATTAATAGCAAATTTCAGCCTGTTTCCTGAAGGGACAGGCAGAAGTTTACAGGCAAATTAAAAATAGAGGAGAGAGAGAAAGAGAGAGAGGAGAGAGAGAGAGAGAGAGAGAGAGAGAGAGAGAGAGAGAGAGAGAGAGAGAGAGAGAGAGAGAGAAGGGAAGAGAGAGAGGGGGAGGCACTATATTTAGGACACTGAATACTCTTTATTTTAAAAAGACTGAGATAGTGATATAATTAAACATTATTGGGACACAACCACATCTATTTGTACTTAAAGAATCAGAGCGCATCAGACATCAGACTGGACTTTTGAGGAGGTTGTTTTATTTAAACTTCAGACATTAGCGTTTGGTTTGTACCAGATTGAGTAAATCAACCTGGATCAAATCGCCAGAGTGTAAATTGTCTCCATCAATCATAAAATGTCATTCAGGACCTGCAGATAGGATCGTGCCATAGTTGTGTTGGGCAAAGAGATCAAACAGGTTTTGGATTTGAGGCCTGTAATATTCCTCTTAATATTGTTCAAATGAAGATCAACTGTCCATGTTTCAGTATATTAAAAAGACAAAGGTTTTCATTGGTTGTCTTAATTATTTTACATAACTGTACATATCTATCCCCTCCCCTCTTTCTAACACTGCAAGGTGATCTACACAGGCAGAAATCGACAAGGTGAATCAGTTTGTTTTGTTATTATGCTGAATTAGATTTGCGTTTATATAAGAGAAGTAATAATATGCAAATCAGCACTGTGTGTAAATAAGCAAACATAGCAGTGTTGACACACAGGTGGTGTTACAGTCATCCAGTACGTCTTAATCAAAAGAATAAACAAAAAGAAAACTTTCAAAAAAATTTCTAAACTTTTCTAAGCCTATTAAAAAAAGTTTCAACAAGATGTAGGCCAAGGTATCCATTGTAAGTGCACTCTCATTTCATTTTGTCCTATTTAAATGACTGACATTAAATGGTAAATGACATTATCCTGGATATCCTGATCCTAATTCAAAAATCCAAAGACAGGGAGGGATTATATCTCCTCAAATTGATATGATGCAATAGAATATCTTTGTCATTGTGCAAGTACAACAAAACTGGGAGGTTTTAAAAATCATGGACAAAAAAACAGCAGATAACAGGTCATGCTCTGTTGTCTTCTGAGAAGCTTGCCTTTGCAGAAGCTGAGTAATCTGTTAGCACCATGAGGACTCCAGATGGAATTCCTATCAACAACAGTGTCTATTGTCCTCAAAATATATAATATGCAATTAAACAGGAAACACCAAGTACTAATACTGATTGGACCATATTTTAGTCTCAAAACAGGCTAAATCCTTCATATATTCAAGCCCGACCATCTGTGTACCTCACAGATTCATCAAACCAGACGAGATTTCTCCAGTCCTCGACTGTCCACTTTTGGTCAGCCTTTGCCCACTACAGTCTGCTGTTCTGTTGTTTTAGCCCATCCACCTCAAGGTTCAAACTGACTTTTAGCATTTTGTTCCCCAACAGAACAGTTATGAAAGGCTTCAGTTCCAAAATTTGTCATATAAGGCTGAGTTTATATCCTTTAAATGAGAGATGTCCT
The DNA here is from genome assembly GCA_034509495.1 of Acestrorhynchus altus. NCBI lineage: Eukaryota > Metazoa > Chordata > Actinopteri > Characiformes > Acestrorhynchidae > Acestrorhynchus > Acestrorhynchus altus. Next base: position 26,652,222 of record CM067508.1, read on the forward strand.
GTGTGAGAAAACCTGCGGATAGCACTGACTCCATCCTCGGTGGGTTACCTAGAAGTTTCTGTGTGGAGTTTGCGTGTTTGCACATGGGTTTCTCCTGGCAATCTGCTTCCCACAGTCCAAAGACATGCATGATAGGTGAATTGGTAAAGTGGCCCTTAGTGTGTCGATGCATGTGTGTGCCCTACGATGCGCCCTGTCTAGGGTTGTTTCCCGCCCTTGCGCTCAGAGTTGCCGGTTGGGCACCGGCTCCCCCGTGACTCTATTCAGGAATAAGTGGTTCAGAAAATGGATGGATGGATGTATAGCAGACATAATTTTTGACCACTAGGAGTAACCGTTAGGCACACCCATCATTTCAGACCATAGTAACCCTTGCACACCCAACATTTCTGGACAATAGAAGTAACCTGCATAGAAAAGTGCAGAACGATGAAAACATCGCTTATGACATTAGTTTCACAGTTTATTATAACTTGTTAAAAGCCACAAGCAACCAAGCTACGAAACTCCTAAATTCCCAAATTTTCTGGGCTCCTCACTTTTCATTATCCATCCACATGCTGACTCTTTGTGAGGCCAGGTTTCAAGCACATTCAGTGTAGCGCCTGTAATGTATAAGCTATTTTATTGGTCATGCTGATTGTATTACAGAAAGCTCAAACTGATTAATGCAGGCATTTTTAAACACTTTTCAGAGATCCTATTTACCATAATGGCCCCTTCTCCACACTCCAGGGGGGGCATACAGATGCAGACACTCATTCTCACGGGACCTTGGAAAAGGAGCAGTAAACCACAGCGATTCATCTCTCCTACTCCCCACTGCGTGACTTTGAATGCAGGAAGACCTACTGTGCACATATGCAGTGGAAAAAAAGCAGCTGGAAAGGCAAGTGGCACAGAATACACATGCACCCATTGCTCACACCTGCACAATAATAATACATACACACACACACACGCACACGCACACATAAAAATTAAGATGTATACATCCTCACAACACCTGTAAAAGGCTGGCATTGGGGGGAGAGAGAGAGAGAGAGAGAGAGAGAGAGAGAGAGAGCGAGAGAGAGAGAGAGAGAGAGAGAGAGAGAGAGAGAGAGGCTGTGTACAAGCTAAAGCTGGAGTTTATAAGGAGTTGAAAGCATTCCGTGCAAAGATTATAGAAATACGGCAATGATTGAAGTGTGAGTGAATTGCATCAGCTTGATGTTGATTTGCACAGCCTAGAAAGTACATAGACCTGCCTCTAAAATCAGTACACTTTGGGACAAATTCAAACTTAGCTGTAAAACGCTACATCTCAGGTGGTCCTGTGGTCCTTACTCGGAAACTACAGATTACTCCTCAGTCTAATGATAAAGTTACACTGTACACTGAAAGTTAGGCCAACTTAAAATGATAAATGATCAGTTACAGGTATTAATTTCTCAACATTAATCAAAAGTTTCCCAACCTCATGTGTCCTTGTTTTTGTTTTTCTTTTCTTTTCTTTTTTTTTTTTTACTTCTGGATCAATGTTCTGAGATTTGGCCTTGGTTGTTACTAAAATAATGAGGTTATTAATTAGCTGTATTAGCTAATTATCAGAGTCTGGAGGTGATGCGCTGCTCTCCAGTATCAATAACACCCTATTCTCTGAATATATAAGTCACAGTCATGTTTTACTTGTTCAACAGCTTTGAATAGGGTTTCCTGTAGTTGGTGGGGTTTATCTTAATTCTGGGGGTGAAAATAAAATGAGTTATATATTGCCATTATATCAATGGCATAAATGGTTTTAAAAGGACAATATTATCAATTATTGCATTTTTTTCTAGGACAATTTATTACCTAAAGAGAAACAGTTACTGTGACAGGTCTAGAGTAAATACTGTTTTTGTTCTGGTGGATTTTCTTCTGAAATACTTATTGAGCTTCACAGTATATTAGTTCCATGAAGTGCACCCTCATTATTCAACTATGCCAAGATAAATACAGTTGTAAGGCCCCTTCAGTACAAACTCCAACTGAGGAGTGAGATCTTATAGTATGTGTGCTTAATATATTTTACAATGGTTGTTCTATAACTTAACTTTGAAGTGAACATGTTCTCCTGGTTTGGTATATCAGTGCTATATTTTGAACATTTCAAACCAGAGAAGCCTTTAATATGTAACCCAAACATCAGTCTTCTGTACTGTTAGATCATTAGCCAGGTATGAGCAGTATAAAAGTGCAGTACACCGCCACATTACAAACACACTGCTTCCATTAAAAATGTATTATAGAAGTGTTCAATTTGAGACACAGCTAAGAGGTAGCACAAACAAATATACTGCCTCCCACAAAATGAATAAATAAAATAAACTCTCGCGCACACACACACACACACAGACACACACACCCCTTGAGGGGAGCATTGCTGCACTGTTTGGCTAAGGCCCCCAGAACAGTGAAGTGGCCTGTGGGTGTTTAGCACCTCTCTGGTTCCAGCCCCATGCACAGAGGGGGGGATTTACTTTTAACTTTATTAAGTCCTTCAGCCAAATTTCATTTCCTCCTCTGGCTATTAGATAAACCCACTTTGCTTAACCAAGTTAGCGAAAGCTCCGCGAGCAGCATGGAAGCCTCCTGCTGCTGCAGTTCTCATCTCATTCTGCCTTCACGGCTGCACAGGCAGGGCCGTTTCATTGGGGTAAATGTGTCGCTTCCACACACAAACAAACTCTACAACTGCAGGAAAAAAAAAACAACTCTAGCCCAGAAGGAACTATAGTGGATGTGTCTAATATCACTGTTCTCTGCCATCAAGCTTCTCTTTATCTGTGTGTTTCAGGGCGATGTGGGTTTGTTTACACACTAATGATACGAGTATAGGCCGCCTCTGCTCCCAGACAGGCCTCTGATGATGTGTTTCATTATGCATCTCCATGCACACAACGATTGCACCCACCCATCGCAATCTCGACACATACAGAACATGCGCCGAAGCAATGATGGCCCAGATTGAGACAAGGGAAATGTGTCTCTTAATGCATTTGCATGTGTGGGGGTGTGTTTCTCTAAACTTTTAAGGCCAGTTTTGTAGAAAAAAAAAATGGAAAAAAAACTGTATGGCACAATATTACACACTTCTTAAAGAGCAACACCAGCAGCCCTTTACCACTGTCTCCTTTCTCTGCATTCTTTGGGGTTCTGGAGGAGTGGGTGATTTCATAGAAAGACCAAACAGCACATCACTGATCAACAGCATGAATGATGTTGGCATGCTGGCAAGTGGCCTACTCCAACACACTTCCGTGGCATTAGCGTGGCACCTGCATCCCTTATGCAGAATCGATACTGCTGTCCTATCATACTGACTACGAGCCTCAATAGCCAGCTCACTAGCCGGCTCCCAGGACTGGCTCATGTCATGTCACATGAATTGTGCCCTGTGTGTTAGTTATGTTAATCACGTTAACAATGAAGGTGGGAAAGACTACACTGCAGGGAGAGCTAAATAGCCCCAATTATATAGCTCTATTGTGTAAAGAACAGTAATAAGGAGTAAATAAGTAGTAGGAAAAAAAGCTGTTATGGAGAGATAACAACATGGTTTGAATCTGCTTGTGAGGCCAGAAATATCAATATTTCAGCTTTAATTTCCAGTTATTTACACCTGGATCTGATAAACAGTGAGAAAGTATTGGAACATGTAACTGACAAGTGTGTGTTGGTACCCAGGTGTGTCCTGTTACACTGATTATTAAGTAATAAATAGTGCTGTGTATGTTCAGTTTCAGATTTGGCTTTTGCCAGTGTAGACTGTACATTTATAGTTAGTGTAGTAACCAACATGAAAAGCAGAGAAATGTTTATGGTTGAAAAACAAGCAATTGTGAAGATGAGATAAGATGGAAATTCAGAGTCATTGCACAGATATTGGCCACAACCAGTACATCCGTTTGGAATGCCCTGAAGAAGGTTGTCGTCAGTGGTGTACTAAGTATCAAACAGCTAGACCAAGGAAACAACAAGTGCTGTAAAGAAAGACCCTAAAAGAACTGTTAGTAACATCAGTAACAACTTCCAGAGGGCAGGAGTGAAGGCATCATAATCTACTCTTCATAGAAAAAGTATGTCTTCATGAAAAAAAGTATGTAGGCTTTACTCGAAGATGCAAACCACAAATTAGTGAGAAGAACAGGGAGGCCACGCTGGAATTTGCCAAGACGTACATAGACAAGACTCAGAATTTAAATGGACTGGTGAGACAAAGATTACTCTTTGTCAATGGAAAGGATAGAGTGTGGAGAAAGAAAACATCTGCTCATGATCCCAAACATATAAGCTGCTCTGTGAAACATAGTGCAGGTAATGTCATGGCTTGTGATTGCATTGCTTGCAATGACCCAAAACATACTCGCAAAACAACAGAGGAGTTCATCAGGGTCAAGAAGTGGAAGTTGGAAGCAATCTCCAGACTTAATCGCTATAGAGTTGCATTTTACCTGCTAAAGAGGAGAGTGAGGGGAGTAACCCCCGCAAAACAATAACCACCTGAAACAGGCTGCAGTGAAAAGCCTGGAGAAGCATCATTTCACATATCTGTCCTGGCCATCTCCTGTCCCACCACTGTTTTGTTAATTTCACACGTGCTTGTAAACACGTGTCTTCCTTGGGTCTTGTCTCCGCCCTTGCCCATCTGTGTCTTATTTATAACCCTGCCCCTTCATTATCATGTTCCAGTCTTGTCTAATGTTCTCATGTATATAAGCCCCTTGGTCTCAGTCAGTCTTTGTCAGTCTACTCGTCTTCTTGTCTTCATGTCAGACATTATGTGTTATGTGGTTAATGTCTATCTAAGTCGGTTTGTTTTGTTTTGTGTTTATTTAATTAAACCCTCAACCTCTGCTAGTACTTCCACTTCCCTGGCCCATCAGGTCAGCAATCCCTGACACATCCCAAAAGAAGAATGCAGACATTTCATGACATCACTAGGTCACAGGCTTGATACATTTAGTGCAAGCAAAGGATTTTCAGCTTAGTATTTAGTCTTATTCACTTAAATATATTTGTTCCAATATCTTTGCTCACAAAAACAATGGTTGGGTTCAGACAAAAGGTGCAATCTTCAAAACTGTGTATCAAATCTAGCTGCAAACACCTAGAAAAAAAGCTGAAATATCAATCAATGTTTATTTATATAGCACTGTTTTACAACAAATGAGTTGTTAAAAAGCAGCTTTACAGAAATCCAGGTCAAGGCCTCAATTGAGCAAGCTAAAAGGCAATAGTGGCAAGGAAAAACTCCCTCAGGCTAAAAGGAAGAAGCCGTGAAAGGAACCAAAGCTCAAAAGGGGAACCCATCCTCCTCTGGTCAACACCAGAAAACAGTAAAGTATAGCTAGTAGTGGGAGCATGTTGTGCATGTTTGATCTTTTGTCCAAATGTGTTCAGTGTACTGCAAAAAAGAAGGGATTGGCTTCACTCTTCCAATACTTTTGGAGGAGAGTGTATACTTTGTGTATTTTCACAACATGTCAGAATATGCAATACAATACACAATCTAGCTCTCCAATTTATAGCAGTGGAGGAGGTGATGGAGGGAGTGAGCACTGGAGGGGCTCTGCTGTATGCGAGTGCATTTCCTGAGGCCAGGAGGGAGCCTTTACCCTGTCTGCAAATGGTCCATTTCTTGTGTGATTAAGTGAAACATCACAAAACCAGCAAAGCTGTTTTCTCCAGCAGACATGATGACAGGCTGAACTATGATACCAGCTACAAGGGCCCTGTAAGGTGAATGTACTCTTGATTTCAAAGGTACATGCATATATCACGTGTACTCAAACACTTTGGGAAAGCATTTTCAGTACCTTCACATAAATGGCAGGTCATTTGATTGTACATATAAAACAGCTGTAAAAAATGAATGGCTGTCCAAATCTACTTCTGCTGATCTACTCTCTCCTATAGACGTGACACTCCTGCCTCTAATACCCACACATACGTGACTTCTTTGGAGTTGGAGGAGTTGCTTTAATTAGTCCTAAAAAAATATTTCTGCAGGGTGAGATCTTCGATGTAAACAGTGACAACCACCCCTTCCGCTTCAGTAAGATCCTATGTTACCTTTCATATGACAATGTTACCTTTTCTGGAACAATCACAGTTACAACAGGCAGTTCTGTTCCCTCAAATTGAGCAGAATCATCTCAGTCACTCCAATGACAGCTAGGCTACATGGTCAATTTTCCTTCGCCAGTGATCCATCCCTGGACTCTTTCATTTCACTACAAGAGCATTAAGCTTCATCAGCCTGAGAAATCATCATTACCACTCTCTCCATGAACCACTCATACGTGCTTAACAGCATCTGTCAGTGAAGAAAATGAGGGTGGGAAACAGATGGAGAAAGACAGAGTGTGGGAAACGAGTCCTTACCTGTAGGTGAACCTTCCAAAACCTCTCCAGAATAACGAGACTCTTTGAAAATGGGTCTGTTGTCATTTTGGTCAATGATGTACACATCCAGGTCCACAGGTCCCTCCACCAATTTGCCACTCAAGTCAGTGGTGGACACCTGGAGCTGTGAGAGAGAAATAACATTGTCAAGACTCACAGTGGAGCTCCTTAAAGAGGAGTTCATACAGAAACAGAAAACACAAGCTTCTTCTTTTACAAACACATAAAAGAACATTGACAATATTTTAATTCACAATATAGAAAGGTTTACATATTGGCGAGTCTCCAACAAGAGGATCAAGAGGTTCAGATTGTCGATCACTAAAGTTATTAATACTGTACATCACTTCAGTTTGAAGTATGGAACTGTATGGAACTATCCTGTCTTCTGTTTAAGCCATTTAAGGACTGATGAAGGCTTGTATACAATATCTAAGATTGCATCCATCCATTCAATCTTGTCATTAGTCACCTTCAACAGCTCGAAGTAGGACTATATGGGATAAGGATAATACTGTTCACTGTGGTATTTAAAATTGATGGTTGTATCTCAAATTGAAGACAGCATTTCAAAGTGATGAAAGGCTGATGACAAATTTCTGTTCTGTTTCTATCTAGAACACAGCCAGTGTAAGCCATGGTCTCTAAATACTATATTGCTGGTATGTGTGTGTGTGTGTGTGTGTGTGTGTGTGTGTGTGTGTGTGTGTGTGTGTGTGTGTGTGATTCTATGTCTGAACTCTTTGTTGATTGGCACTCTGTGTTACTCATAGTGCTCGAGCTAGTGCTCTGTTTAGCTCCAGTCTCTCAACGTCAGTAATTCTCCTCTTAACACTTAGAAGTGGGCTTTCAGTCAGCCAGACATGAGTGTGTTCTATAGTGAATAGTTCCCGTCTCTCTCCTGCTTTCACAGCAACTAAATATGTGTAATTGTTGTCAGACTGACAGTCTAATATTTGTTGTATTTGTTTTAATATTACTGATTTAATTGTGCACAATCTTCACTTAGTCTGTGACCTTGTGAGCAAACTGAACTACTAGATTGTTTTCAGGTTTTAAAATAGTACATAATTAGTGCACGGAAGCCCGATTATGCTACTCCTCACCCCCAGTAAAACTGAATACCATAGTAATATTTTAAGAGGGTTTCATGGTATCATTTGTCAGTGAATTTGGATTTTCTCAAGATAGTGTGTGTGGTTTTCTGGGATGGTATTCCTGCCTTGTGTCAGACCCACAGAGAATCTGACCAGGAAGAAGCAGATAAGAAGATGAAGAGATAATTTAGTTATATAGTTCAATAAAAGACCATAGAGGAAATCATAGCCTGGACAGTTCTGATCTTTGTCTTATCAAACATATTCTTCTCATTAGAAGTTTTAGAAGGCCTACTTTTGAAATGGGATTTTTTTTTTTCATTGTCTCATATTTCTTGACTGTTGGATCCTCTGTCCTTTATATTTGATCCAAAAAGGCAAAAGTTGTCAACCACTCCTGCATCTTCACTATCAATATAAAAGTTATCAATCTTTCCTGTTAAAAAGAGCTTTGTTTTCTTGAACTCCCATCTTTCCACTGTTCTTTAATTCCATATAAGGGTCTTCAGATCTCCCTGCCTCTGTGCAGCGAGTGCCGCATCAGCAAATCAAAGGTTATTGATGTTTCTTCTGTCAATCTTGAGCACTCATTTATATTCCTCCAGTCCTGCTTTTCTTGTTGCATGTTCAAAATACAGGTTAAACATGCATGATGATAAAAAATAGCCTTTGACCTCTGTTTGACCATTTTCTATCATAACTGTGCTGTCCAATGACAATTACTGTCACAGCCCTGCTGAAGGGGAGAAAAACAAACAAATAAACAAACAAAACCCACAGTCTAACCAGTTCAAACTAGTCAATGTGATTGATGAGTAGGGCTTTCTACCATCTGGCCATTCTGACCCAGAATATCAGTCCAAGCTGGTTTGATCAGCATGACCAGCCTGACCATTGGTCCTTTAGCAAACTAGTCAACCAGCATAAACAGCCAATCAGCCAATTTGTTCAAATTGGTCATGTTGTTAAACCAGCTATTCCATCAAACTTACACAAAACATGGTATGCTGGTCAAGAACTAATCTGCTTAATCAAATAGCTTATCAGCATGTTTTCACCTGAATGACCAGCTTTTCAACCATCTTGACCAGCTTTGACCAACTTAAAGCAGCTATCAGCAAAAACTAGTATTGGAGCACCTCCCGATTTCATAGCTGTTTAACTGCAACTGCTAAAAATACCTACATTATAAATTTTATGAACATGTCGTACCATGCATATGTATTTGGACCACGTACTGGTACTGTTAACCCTGCCTATTTTGGTATAAGGTTGTATAGGCAGTGGAATATTGAATAGAATGTTCCTGAACGGGTACTGATTTTTCAACACAATTATAAAGAGTTAATGTACACAGAATAAATCCTTAAAAAGGAGAATATGCAGTAATACACTAATAGTGAGTTTGCTCATGTCTTACTCTCAGAACATAATAAAGAGATGCACCAAGACCAAAGTCATTGCCTGCAATTTACTCACAAATTATGCCAGGACCATTTATCTCACCTCAAAATGAAATGTGCAAAGTGTGCAGAGTGTGTGTATGTGTGTGTGTGTGTGTGTGTGTGTGTGTGTGTGTGTGTGTGTGTGTGTGTGTGCGTGAGAGAGAGAGAGAGAGAGAGAGGGAGGGAGGAAGTGATACTATGAGTGCTAACCAGGAGGTTTTGAGCTTGCAGCAAGGGTAATTGTTGCCTTTTGTTGCCCGCGCTCCACAATTATTGTGAAGCACAAGATCAGTCAGAGCTGGCGACAAGCACGAGTGCTCATGTTGACTGCAGCTGATCTGTTTTATGAGGCTTCCAGCGCTCAACTGCGGGGCAAGATACAGCGACAGAACAAATTAACTACAGCTTGTGCAAAGCGCCTCTTAAGTGCAGAAGTGCAGAGAGGTGCCGCTCACATCATGCTACTTAGTGCAGTGTGTCATAGCAGGTTCAGCTTTAGTGGGTCAGGCGGGCCCAGTTCAGAGTGTGCAGGGGAGGGTGATGGTTCTAACTTGAGGACAAAAGCTGCTATAACAAAATACAGGCAAAATATTGTAAGCATTATGAGTGCTTTATATATGAGTTCAAGAGATGTTTCCAGAACACTGTTGATGCTTGCCTAGTCTCCATTTGAGCAGGCAGGAGAAGTGCCCTTACTAGCAGAATGTGGTCTTTGCATACTCTGTTATCATCCTTTCACCCTGTTCTTCAATGCTCAGGACTCCCCTGGGCCGCCACAGAACAGATACTACGTGGGTGGTTGGTCATTCTCAGCACTGCAGTGACACTGACATGGTGATGGTGTGTTAGTGTGTGTTGAGTGGATCAGGCATAGCAGTGTTGCTAGAGTGTTTAAACATTATGTCCACTCTCTGTCCATTCTATTAAACACTCCTACCTAGCTGTTCCACCCTGTAGACACTGCCCACAGGACACTGCTAGCAGGATAGATTGGTGGACTATTCTTAGTCCAGCAGTGACAATGAAGGATTTAAACACTCCAGCAGCAGTGCTGTGTCTGATGCACATCCCGCGCAACACACAATAACAAAGAAGTACCGTGTCAGTATCACTGCAGTGCAGAGAATAACCCACCACTCATATAATACCAGTATAATACCTGTTCTATGGTGGTCCTGACCATTGGAGAACTGGGCGAAAGGAGCCTAACAATGTACACAGAGAAATAAATGGACTACAGTGTGTAATTATAGATTTACAAAGTGCTTCTAAATCATCAGTAGTGCTGGTAAAATGGACAGTGAATGTAGAAACAAAAAAGTCACAATGTTATGGTTGATCAGTGTTTAATTCCTAAAGGATCTTTATCATGGGAATCTGAAATGAACTTGTGTCTCAGAACTTATTTATGAACTAGACACAATCCAGGGCAGCCGATCAGAAGGTAGATAATTCATATACATCTTAAAGCCACAGTAGTAAAACAGATAGCTTTATACTAAAGAAGAAAGAGATTTCTGTTGTTTTCAACTGTTTTCATTCCATAAAACTACACACGTTATAGGTGAATCTCAAAAGAAAGGAACATCCAGTGATACAGGTTCTTTAGGAAGCAGCCAACTTTAGGCAGCCAACCCGATACCACATTCTGCTAGTAAGTGCGCTGCTCCTGCCTGTTCAAATGGAGACTAGGCAAGCGTCAACAGTGTTCTGGAAGCATCTCTTAAACTCAGTGTGAGAGGAAAAAACAGCAGACAGGCGCGAACAGAAGAACAGAGTGAGGAGTGAAATCTGGGCCGAACAAAACAAACAGCAATTGGCAGAAGATCCTGAGGCGAACACGCAGAAGGAAACCAAGCAGGGATATGTAAGCAGGAAGGTGGAAATGCTGAAAGTGAGACCAAGGATAACACACAGGCAGTAGGGGAGGATTTATTTGCTCTTCACAGTGGCACAGGCCCACCGGAGAGCACCGAGTCTCTTTCTGGAAGCGGCTCACTGTGTGCAAGACCTGCTTTAAGCCCACATCACTTATTCATTTATTCAACAGTATCAGCACTGCCTCACCCAGCCTACAAGAGCCGTGCGGCACAGACAAACAATCAGTCCAGCTCTTCGTCTGATTCGCACACGTGCGTGCCTGTACTTGCACACGCTGAGTGTAATACCTTAGGCAAGATGTCTTGCTGCTTACTCCACATATCTGAGCACTGAGCACTGCGGGCAGAGCACTTCAGTTGCCACAATTCACTTGTAGATCTCATCAAAGTGCTTAAAGTGGTCTCTTGGGTTGTTACAAGATTCCTGCGATGTTGGCTTTTCATTTGTGCTCTTGCATAGTCTGCAAAAAAATATGTTATGGGGCTTCAGTTTGGTGGGGAGCTGCAAAGTTGAGTTTCAACGCTCAGAAGGCCATGTAGGATTAGATGGGCATTCTGTGTGGTCACAATTCAAGAGTAAATAAGCTCTCTGGACACACCTTGTGTGTTTATGGTGGTAGTAACTTCAGGCTCTTGCAGATGGCAATGCACAAGGATGATTGGGGTACCTGTGGGGTGTTCAGTGGGATTCAGTTCAGTTCAGGGCTGTGAACATCTCATTCAGTGTGTGTAAAATAGGTCACAAAGCAAATGTTAATGATTGGCTTAACGGGGTGATTGCATTTGGGTATACCAAATGCCACAGTGTGAAGGAAGCAGCTGGATTTGGTGAGGTGTATCGAAGCATATGGTCACTGTCCAATGGAAAACATGTATATCTGAAGAAGTAACTTTACAGGAGAAGTGTTCTTAACTTTGAATAAAAGTTAATGTAAAGTAGGAGATATTTTACTATTATATATTATATTACTATTATATTTTAGAGCATTTCTATTGGTCTATTCATCTAGAAATATTTACACAGTGTACAGAGCAGCTATAGGCTTTGGATCATGGAGAAAACTAAAAACGGACAAAAATGGAGATCCATGGTTTTCATTGAACAGCAGTGATACGATCATACGGGCCTACCAGCAGGCAAAAATCCCAGCCTACAGGAAATTCTCATCAGAACTGTGGCTGATAGTTGACACTGAACCATGGCCATCTGTGTGCCACATTACTCATGGTGTGTTGAAGAAGAGATTTGCTACAAAAGACTGCATTAAGAAAACACACCCTTGTCTTACCCTTGTCCATCAAGTTTTGTCACTGCTGGTAGACCCCTAAGACCTTGCACTTCCATTCACCAGCGAATTCAGCTACTTCCTATAGCCTTTATAGCACTATAGCTGTTGGCATGCCTAAATGCGCTCATTAACATCTACTTTGTGACTCACCTTGATATGTAGATGTGGACAAAGGCAATAACCAGAACAAGATGATAATTCATGTTTTATTGAGACACATGCTGCAACATATTCATGAATTTTGTCAGATTTTACCAGTGATTTAAAATATATTTTTGGAATGAGTAATCTGACCTTCAGTATTTAGTATTATAGTCTCTCCTCATTCAAATCAGCCACTGAGTGAACAGACTTCTCTATTAGTGCTCTGGCCTCCACCGTAGCAGCACTAAGTGCATGTGCAAAAATACATGATATCTGATCTGACCGTCCACATTACTGTCACATTAGATCTGATCTAGGATGTGTGTCCGATTTGTGGGGCATGTAACATGATGTAACATTACAGTTGTCAGGATTCCATGTGTCTTTTGCCTCTACACATGTGCTTAGTGATGAAGGCCAAAGTCCTTATAGTAAAGTCTGTTCACTTGGTGGCTATTTTTGCCATGTTTTTTGGACAGTTATTTCCAGTTACAGAAGGCCAGTCTCTGATCTGAATGAGGAGAAAAGAAACAACCACAAACTAAAGGTCAGATTACCATTTCAAAAGAGATTTTAAACCACTGATAACATCTGACAAAAATCTCATGAATAGTTTGTAGCATTTGGACTCAATAAAACATCATTTTCCAGCTTGTTCTGGTGAAGCTGGTTAATGAGGCTTGTAATGTGAATGTAGCCTTGGTAGTCAAATACATCTCCAGTTAGTCAGACTGTTTATCACTGAATATGCACAACCGCTTGTTGTGTGGTGATTATTAATGGTGTTTCAGTTGTATTTCCAGGGGTTTTGGTTGTCTTGGAGAGATGGATGCATTTACACTGCTATAACATGCATCTCAAACGTGTTTCAGACCACCTCTTGAAGTGGTTTGAGTGATCTTATTTCTTGTAAAGGCGTCTTGTATTTTTACGTGACTTGACCTTATAACATATAATCTTGATACTTAACATGGATGAAGTGACCAGGTATAAAAAGAAAAATTGCCTAATCCAAAGAAAAGACCTTTTCTTTTTGTTTTTAATGTGACCTTTGTCTGAACAGTTCCTAACACAGTCCTAAACTGACACCCATATGTAACAGGTCCACTCCCTGAGGTTTAGTTTCATTTTCCTTGGCATCGCATGAGCTATCAATGAGCTTCAATGGCTGACAGACAGGCTCATCATGAGAATGAGTTTGAGTTCACTTAGAATAAGAGAATCTTATTCTGCCACTTATTTGGGCATCCTCCTGCAGCTGTTTTCAGCCATTTCTTTAGTTGCAGTATGCACCTTGCAATTTTGTCAGAACAGAGACATGAGTATGAGGTCTGATTCCTCACAAGCCTGCCAAATGAACATGTCGATTTGTTCAAATTTCAAATAACAAGTGACCAAATCTGAGGGACAGATAAAAAAAACAAACAAACAAAAAAAAACAATCTAATCTAAAGTGCCATTTGTGAGCTTAGATGCTGACATGTACTGGTACTTAACTCTTAGAACTTATTGTTGCTGAGCTAGCTAACTCACTAATCGTAAGTAAAATGAAACAAATTGTTGGTAACAAGTCCAATCCAGCCCTGGTCATGATCTTAACTGCATCTTTAAAGTGCCACTACTATTACATCTGGCAAAGACACTCACCCTAGGCAATTCACAAACTTGCACTTCAGAACATGCTTGGCTTTTAAGAAAAAAAAAAAAAAAAAGAACATCAAGAACTCAAGACTTCACTCCTGGCACCACGTCCGATCATTGCAGTAATGGATGATGATTCTCCCCTCCCTTTTCACCCCAGTGGGAATGACCAATTATAGCACTTGCCATTGTGCATTACCTTAAGAGCCCATCCGGAATGATCCATTGCACTGAGTGGCCCACGTGGAGGAGTTCCTCCACATGCCAGAACATTACCACAGCTCACTATCACCATCAATAATGCACGGCATCACTCTCCCTGTCTCTCCATCTCTCTGAGGCTTGGGTTCAGCCACTCTGTCTGGCCCTGGTCAGCACAGTCATGGGCCTTCAGAACACGACTAATGGTTCTAATGATACAGATGCGTCTCAACTCCCTGCGTCAGGGGTTACACTACTAATGGCCAATACATCATTATGTGCTTTTCCACATCGCAGTGGGCAGATGGGGAGAGCGAACGTATTTACGAGATTTTTATTTTTTTCCTCTGTCCTCATCAACCAGAGCGCTGACTCTGCACGAAGTGAGCTATGAGTCTTGACATCTCGGACAAAAGCATAAGAAGAAATGTTCACACACACACACACACACACACACACACACACACACACACACACACACACACACACACACACACACACACAAACTGTGAAGCTGAAGGGCAGGACAGATGTTAGTCGCTTGATTTGTATTTTTTCTTTTTTCCCTGCAGGTCCCATAGTAGCCCAGCAAAATGAAAATCAACAGATATTTCATCTGTATCAGGAATGCAATAAATCTTTGTTGAGCTGCTAGTGAGCAATGAGCCTCCACAAAGTGAGCTGTAACAACATACAACAGACAGCACTTCTGCTTTTTTTGTTTGTTTGTTTAGGAAGTGAATAGCATTTATGTTTTCTGGCTTCTGTGAAAGGGGACTGCAGTCGAGGCAGGCTGCATTTCTTGGACACTACATTACAGAAGTGAAGGATTCATCGTTTACAGTTGAGAAATGCAGCATGTAGCATATGTCTGCAGTGAATTGGAAAACACAACCGACTCAACAACAGTCATATATTTTATATTTATTCAATTTAAAGTGACATATCTCAAGCATTTGCTTTTAATGTCCAATTAGTCATTTATTTAAACTGAAAACGATGATTTATTTATACTGTAATAATTTGAGATTATGAGCTATAGGTCATACTGATCAACTATTTCACTTTACATGTAATTAATCTTAAATATGACAGTTTACTTTTATAGAGATAGATTAGTACAGAGATTTTCATTGTTTTTTTCTACCTCATGGCCCACCTGTTTATAATTAGAAAGCACAATGACCCACATTAATGTTTATGTAACTATTATAAATTCTTATTACTATAAGAATACTATACTATACATTATTATGAACTATTTATGTAAAATAATGTTTGCCCTTTTATTTCTCTGACAATGAAGTTGAGAATTAGGGTCTAAACAACATCTTAAAAATTTTCATGAAAATATCACAGACTTTTATGATTTAAAGTGCCATTAATGGCTCACTATGGACCACTGCCTCACCCTAAGAATGAGCCTGCTTCATGGCCCACAGGTTAAGAAAACACGAATTAGTAAATTTCCAAGTCGATGCAAATTCAACACCTTCACTTTGTTCTACAAGGTAACGCGCTTTGGTAGAAAACTATTATTTTTACACAATACTCTTTAAATGCCAACATACCTCCCGGTACTTGTCCCTCACACTCTCTTAACCTACAATCCACCTCTTCTGTTTTTCTTTATCTCCTGAACTTCTCTGTTGTTAGTCCACACACACACATTCTGAAACATGCACTCTCAGCAGGCCTGCTCCTACAGCTAAAGACAGAGGTATAAACAGCATGAATGTAGTCATTTATGCTTTAAGAGTTACACCACTCATGAGCACAGTGATCATGCATCATTATGTCTTGCTCTGACTCCCTAGTGAGTCTTATTGTCAGTAAATCACATACATCTTGCTACATAATAGATGCCAAGTTCAGTGTATTCTCCCTCATAGTCCTCACTTTCAGCAGATCCATTTGCATAAGCATCTATTGTACCAACCATGCAATCATCTACATGTGATTTCAAAAGTAAGGCCTTTGCATATGCAGCAGCCTTTCAAATACCAGGGTCCCTCAAAAGCACCTTGGGAAGTGTTCACATTTGCTTCATTGATCTTCCTTTCTTCATTGTTTCCCCCAGATCTAATTTCTCTGCCTTCAGGGTTCAATATTCATCTTTGCAAGTGACTGAAATTTTTGATTGTCACGCCATTGCTTTTCTGAAAGAACCTCAGAAACCAAACACATTAAGCCTTAAACCAGCAATGCACATTGAATCAGGCAGCCAGCCTGGGAAGTCTCCAAGCTGGAATGTAAATGAGCTCAGATGGCCAGTCCTGGAAACAACAATGTAACAATGTTTCTTCCAAAACCAAGAGTCACTCAGGAGTTCAGCTCAGGAAGCCTCCAAGCCACAATATAATGTAACTCTGGAAACCAGTCTTAGAAACCTTATAGTCTCAATATAACATCAGTCAGTCAGCCACCCATGGAAGCCTTACAGCTATGGTGTAAACCTACAAATCTCCAAGCTGCAATGGTTGGCATGTGATGCCTTAGAGTAGTTTGCAGATAGCCAGTTCTAGAAAAGTGCTAATGTCCAGCCCATCCTGGACACTTTAAAGCCACAATGTGAAGTCACTTCGACAGCCAATCCAAGAAACCTTAGAGTTTCAATATAAAGGTCTGTAGCATATTTTCTGGAAAATGTGCCACAGATTTCTTTCTCTCTATCAGTTCTAGTGTGGTTTTGTTCCGTTACATGTAATTTTCACTGCATTTGTTCCTGCACTCTTCCCTCTTTCTCCTTCACTCTCTTGACTCCCATTTGTGGGGTGTTTACATTTGTGTCAAGTGCACTTTCTCTCAAGCATGTTGGGAGCTCAGCCAGCCTCAGGTGGGTCACTACACAACTGTGCACTTACACTCACACAAGTGTTCCATTTTGGGGCCACAACAGGCCTGTAGCACTCAATGGTTTCACACTACCTGCCAAGGATCTGCGGCGATGGACGGGGAGACGTAACACTTTGGCTGTCACATTCAGAGCATGCTGCTGAGCAGAAATGTGCCACTGGCCTTTTGGAGGAGAGATGTATACTAGTGTGTCCATCTGTTTACTGCCCCCACACCGCTGTCTGCATTTTGCACGGCTGCATTTACAGTCTGACTCACATTGGTATTGTTAGTCACTAACTGCAGGCCATGCAGTTGTGTCATATCCGGATCTGTCTACCTCCTCTCTCTTTTTTTTCTCATTCTCTTTCTCTTTCTTTTTTTCTCTTTCTGTTTTCCTCCCCCACATTTCAGATAAGAATCAGCCTTGTTTCCTTGCAACATGCATACATTGCTCCTTAATTTGGACCTGCTTTATCAGGTCCTGTGATTGTTGAGTTCATTAGTCCTGCAGACGTGAGAAAGAATCAATGGTGGAGAGAGAAAATGCAGCCATATCAGATCAGAGATCAGATGAGCACCTCTGACACACGGTATGAATACAAACTCCTTACTCTGGTCCCAGTAAGAATCTGTGAATTATTTAAAAGGACGTACTATTCCAGCAGCCATTCGGGTACGTTATTTCAGATCTGGGTCTTTACATTCAATATTTTGCACATTCCATACTACCAATCTACCTTCATATGGCAACAGTATTTGCATTAAACAGCAACATATATGGTCTCTATTGTGATCCTTGGCTGGGCAAGGGTTTAATTAGGTATCAAAGTGTACCAGGTAAAGTCCCATCATGTTCATCTGACAAAAGGGAGGGAAGCATCAAACCAGGTGTAACAACTGACATTTATTGTACATACTAGTACTTACTGGTAATACAGGCCTAAAAGTTGACCATGTTGGACTACAGCTGACATACACTCTTTAATCGTAGTATTAGTAATAAATGTACTCCAACGGGTTCTTTGAGTGATGCTATAGAAGAAACAGTTTCCTAAACTCTTAGAAAAAAGTCCAAAGACTCAAGGCACGTTGTGGGCAGCTACATGTCAACTCAGGATCAGAGAAACCTACAGGCATAACACACACATCACAAGAAACAGCAAGACTTACCCTATCCAAAAAAGTGGCACCATAAACCTGCCCACTTGTTTCTAAATCCTAGTTTAAATGCCATAGCAGCCACCCAGTGAAAGTTTACTGTTCTTTCCATATTTATAGGTTAGATCTGCATGCAGCTGGGGGGCTGACTCTGATTGATCAGTGAGAGGGTCATGGCTGATGATGTCAATGACAAATACTGGGGTAGAGAGGAAAATAAGAAGAGAGGGGCTGTTTGCCCTCATACATTGCTCACACAGTGATCAAATTTCAGAATAAAAGTACCAGGAAGGGATAATACTGATATAAACATTATTATTATTATTATTATTATTATTATTATTATTATTATTATTATTATTATTATTATTATTAGTAGTAGTAGTAGTAGTAGTAGCAGTAGTAGTAGTAGTAGTAGTGGTAGTAGTAGTAGTAGTAGTAGTGGTAGTAGTAGTAGTGGTAGTAGTAGTAGTAGTAGTAGTAGTAGTATTAATAAATAATAATAATAATAATAATAATAATAATAATAATAATAAATCTTTTTTTTTTTTTGTAATTTCAGTCAAGGATCATGAAGAACCCATGAATATCCTTTGTCAAAACATGGCCAAATTCATACAAATATCTAAATTCTGTTAATATTTATATCTAAAATGAAGACATATTGACATATTGATAGGACCCCCTGAAAATAACTAATTCTGCCATGTATGACTTTCTCAGATAACCTTTAATTATATATACATTAGTATAGGTGAATAAAGGTACATTAAACTAACAAGAAAAACAGGGCAGTTTAGTAAAAGAGATGTCAGTGAGAAAAATCTTTAAATTAGTAAAATACATTTATTTTTAAGGGTGTATAAAAATGCCACCTAAAGCTCTGTATGCCATTCAAAACACTTCTGTGTGATTTTTATTCAAGTCCATTTTTACATATTACACATAGTGACACACCAACACATTACCCATTTAGCTTCTGAATCCTACAGTGCAAGCGGTGTCTTACCTCAGTCCACAGTAAGTACTGCCTGAGACAGGGAGTTTTGGTTCTGAAATCAGAGGGGTACACATGCTCACAGTTGAATGATGGCTTTCAGAGGACCTGCACTATAAAAAAAAAGAATAATGTGTTGCCTATTTCTATTCCCTGAAACACATTATCCGTTCATTCAGAATAATGTAATTACATTTGCTGATATGCCTAATTGGGTATACCACATCAGACAATGATAGTTGATTGTGGTTTGGAAGGTTAAAAGGAAAAGGTTCAAAGAAAGCTACGAACACGAGGTAATTAACTACAGATCAGTTCAGAGAATGTCAGCATGTCCAGAGCAGTGAAGGCCATTCAACTGCCCTAATTGACCCACATCTTGCTGAAATAGACTCATTCGTAATGCCTACAGTATTTTCACAAAGAATGAGGATATTTATTTTATTTTTTGAAGATACACTATAAACATTTTTGATTATCAGTTCAGTCAATAAGACGTCACTTTATTCATTTAAATACTAAATAAACCATATGGACAAAAGTCAATGGCAACTGTCTCTACTGTCCAGGGAAGATGTTCTATTGGATAACTGCTGTCGGAATTTGATTGCAATCAGCAAAAAATTTCAATAAAGTAAGGATCTTGCATGATCACCACCTCACCTCATTTCTAACTCTCCACACATTCCAGAATTATTGGATGGAATATTAATACCCCTGTAGCCCACACCTGAAATTAGGTATGGCACTAAGAGGTTCATGTTTATGTGTTCCAGAGAGTCCTATTCTATTGGTCCTATTCTACAGAGACTATACAAGCTGTGTGTGCATTTGCACATTTGTGTCAGCAATTTGTGCAACTTAGCTAATTGTATTGATAAGAATGCATGAATAAAAACTTTTAAGCGTATAGTGTATAATGAGAATCTGATAATGGGCATCAAATAATTTATAGTGGAAAACAAATAATATATACTGGAATAGGGATCATTTATAGTAGTGACAGAACAATTCATAGTGGCTACAGAATAATTCTTGGTAGATACTGTATTATCCTTATAGGATACTGAAGAACACATGGTGAATACTGAATGATTCATAGTGGAAGCCAAATAATTCATGATAGTACTGAATAATCGATACTGGATACTGAAAAAATATAAGGTGAATACTAAATAATTCATGATGGAAAATCATTCATGGTAGATACTAAACAACTCATAGTGGATAATACACACATTAACCATAACCATATGACCACCTCCTTGTTTCTACACTCACTGTCCATTTTATCAGCTCCACTCACCATACAAGAGCACTTTGAAGTTCTATGGTTACAGACTGTCCATCTGTTTCTCTGCAGATTTATTAGCCTGCTTTGATCCTGTTCTTCAATGGACCCCATGAGACCACCACCGCGCCGGTATTAAGTGGGTGGTGGGTCATTTTTCGCACAGTGACACTGATATGGTGGTGGTATGCGGCACTGTAGCGTATGCTGCACTTGTACACGTAGATCAGACACATCAGTGCTGCCGGAGTGCTTAAATACCTGTGTTACTACTGGACTGAGAATAGTCCACCAACCAGAAAGATCCAGCCATCAGCATCCTGTAGGCAGCATCCTGTGAGCACTGATGAAGGACTAGACCTTCTGTCTCTGACTTTACATCTACAAGGTGGAGCAACCAGGTTGGAGTGTTTAATAGAGTGGACAGTGAATGGACACAGTGTTTAAACACTCCATCGGCACAACACACACTAACAGCATATAATACCTATAGTAGCTCTGTGGTGGTCGTGCAGGGTCCTGACAACTGAAGAGCAGGGTGAAATGAGGCTAACAAATTCTTGGACTACAGTCTGTATTTATAGAACTACAAAGTCCTCCTGTTTGGTAAGAGGAGCTGATACAATGGACAGTGAGTGTAGAAACAAGGTGTCATGGTGTAAATTAGTCATGGTAGATACAATATAATCCATTCTGAATCCTGAAAAATATTGAATATTAACTGAGTAATTCAAGATAACTGAATAATAGGAGGACATTTGAGGGGGTTAATCTAGTATCAATAACTACATTTAATTTCCACATTTAATTACGTTCAGGCACACTCTGCGGTTTTCGAGCTAAGTATGAAATTTTCAGATTCCTAATTCCCAGCCATTTCTGTTCTGCAAAATCAGGTAGCTATTACTGTTACTTAATTACAGGGTGACTTAAAAGTGACTTATTAAATGCAGAGGGATAGAGGAGACAAAAACAGAGAGAGAGAAACAGACAGAGCACATCACTGACTGTCACAGCACAAATTAGACACATTTACACCATGTGTATTAGGTGCCCTGCACATGCCACGATGAGGCAAGCACGATCAGTCTTTCTCTTAGACTCATTCCTCACAAATCTTCTAGACAAAGACATTTTTGTGCTTATTAAAGAATGAGAACGGAGACAGTAAAATTCAAATATAGCACCATATATGCATACACATCATATCATCATATCATACACACTGAGAAATGCTTTTGAATGGAACTTAATATAAAATAAGGTGATTTAATGTCATTTTAGAGCATTTCTGTTTGTCTATTCATCATGAAGTTCTGATACAATATAAAGAACATCTGTCCAATTCACATTATGAAGAAAACAGAAAATGACAAAAATTGAGATACATGGTTCATTGGACAGTGATGATATGTGTACATGTGACTATACATTGCTCCCCAGGTCAAAATTTCTGTTACTCTCAATAGGAGAAGACGAATTTATCTTCATCTTCATCAAAAGGCATAAAGTTCAAGTTTTAAGTAGGGAAAGCAAAACCAGAATGCTCTAGAATCAGCAATGACCAAAGAAACAAACTACTCCAGTCCAACAGGTTTTGATTCTTCCTCAAACTGCTCTGGTGAAGGATTCACACTGGGAATTAGAGGTGCTCATATGGCCTCTACCTCTCTCTCATTTGTGGAGTCCAGGGACCATCAGAAAGCCAGTTTATTACAGGCGGGAGAGAGCACATTTTCTCAAGAGTGGGAGCAGACTGTGAAGGGAGCCAGAGACTCATGGTCTTTATGGCTCTGTTAAATAGAGGGACTGAATAAGTGGAGAGAAAGAGGGCACATGGAAGCAGGTTGGAGTTCACTCCACTGGAGACACGCTCATCACCAGCAAGACATTCAACTTACTGTGCAGAGGGCTTTTCACAGGGCTTGCCTCAGCAAAGCTATTCAAGTCTGCCAACTCTGGTTTGCAGGTGCTGTGACCTCAACTTACTGCAGCTCTCACACACTGAAGCGAATCCAGGCTATGATCTTCTCCATAATTCTGAGTTTGCTGGGGTTTCAAAGCCCATTTACTGCAGACTGAAATGAAATGTTATTCACATGCCTTATAACACTAGTGGCATACGAATGACATTCTTAGGAGTTGGTATTTACATGAAAGCACAATGGAGTCTGTTTTGCTTTAACATTCACTTTAATACTTCAATATTAAAATTAATAACCATAAACATAACTAACTGGTTAAA
This sequence comes from Acestrorhynchus altus, assembly GCA_034509495.1. NCBI lineage: Eukaryota > Metazoa > Chordata > Actinopteri > Characiformes > Acestrorhynchidae > Acestrorhynchus > Acestrorhynchus altus. Next base: position 26,674,880 of record CM067508.1, read on the forward strand.
TGGGATATATTGAAAATGAATTCCTTGAGATTTCCTTGCAGGATTTGAGCTACAAACACTGTTGAGTTACAAACATATACATATATATAAACATATATATATGGTTTAATACACAGTATATTTTTGGTCCTTATTTGACCAAAAAAACCCTCCATGTTACACAACTTGACAGCATTAGATTTACTGTAATTTACTGTAATTATTACTGTAATGGTTTTGTTGACTTCAACCCTTTATACTGATCATCTAAATGTGTATGGAATAATTCTAAGAATATTTTTGAAACAATTCCAGGTCCTATTCATTTACTAATTTTTATATTACATACTTAAATTTTATTGCCATCACACCACAGGACATTGTGCATGTTTACCTTAGAGTAAGTCATCCCTTTCAACATGAAACAGTGCATTTCTGATAGAATATTAGGAAAATTAGGAAAAATATATCTTAACTAATGTTTTTACTATAGTAATCTCAGACATCATGTAACAAATCCAGTCCTTCATTCTAGATGAACAGGACAAATGGGATGGTAAATAGCCATGTGACATCACATACTCACTATTTATTAATCAAAATATAACTTAAAATAGTCAATTTATGATTTGTCACATTTAAGTAAAATGAGAATAAATAATTTAATGACAGATAGCATCGAATGATCATCTAGCAGAAGACAAATATTTACTTTGTATGTGAAACAGTGGAAAGCCAGCTTCTAATTGTAGGATATTCAGGCATTCAGACGCAAAAAGAGAGCATGACTGGCATGAATACAAAGAAGCAAAAGGGCAACAACGTGTAACTGGCCATCGTACATAGGACCAGTACGCAAGGCATTAGGGAGTGGCCAGCACTCACAGAGAACCAGAATGGGAAATCTCAGGCCAATACTCAGAAGTTCTAAGGTGAGCACGTTTGTGATTGGATCAAGCTCTAATATAAAAATCAACTCAGGGAAGGGACACCAAAAATGTATGTAGCACTTGTGTGTGTGTGTGTGTGTTTTGTGTGTGTGTGTGTGTGGGGGAGGGGGGGTGTCTTTGAATATTGTTTTCTCTGACTTTTGCACAGCACTGCACATAAAATAAATACACAGTCTATAAAATATGAACTATATTTTTCTGAAGGTTTTCCTGACAGTTTGCTGATGGATATAGAGTAGGCACAGCTTTCCATGGAACCCCTGTGGGCCAATCTAATCCACTATTGCTGTTCACATCTGCTGTGTGTGTGTATATACTCTCTAAATATTTCACATAGTCATCTGAAAGAAGGCCTGGAACTCATGCAAAGTACACACAAATGTTCTCATCGCTTTCGCTTTTAGCTTTTTATGTCAGAGTGAAAATCAGGGCTAAGTGAATGATAAAAAATGGAGAAGAAAGGTGTGAGTGAAAACCCAGTGAAATAAAAGACCAGGACATTCGTACCTGCATAAATCTAACTGTTACATAGAGAATATTAACTGCATGTATATACTGTTTGTAAAACTGTAAACAATTTTTATGTGATAATGAGCTTCTGGGAAATTACAACAAACATCTTTTTGTTATTGGTGTCTGGAGTGTGTGGAGGTGAGGCTTAGTGAGTAATGAGTCTGTCAGAGGCTTCTGCGCTTCATACTTCACCACAGCAACCAAGGGGACCATTAACATTGCCACCCATTAACACTTCCATACCAAATATCAATTGACAGATAGAGGGGTATAAGTCGCCCAGTACTGGGACGGGTAAGTATCACTCCAGAGAATGGTATTTGTGGTTAGGAACCAACATCAGTACCTGAACTCACTAATTCTGTTGAGGCTGAATGCAGTCAAATCCTCACACCAATGTCCCCATACTTACTATAAAAGCCTAATCAGAAGAGTAGATGTTGCAACAACAAAAGAGGGAACAAACCTTATCAAAGTGATTTAGATTATCCAAAGACTAGAACATCTGAAATCAAAGACGATGCAGTAACAGATTACACTGGATGTTGAAACACTGCTGTGAAGATTTGATTGCATTTAGACACAAGAGTATTCTGAGGTTGGATGATTACAATCTCAAACAATCTCAATCTTAAACATACTGGATGGAGCTTCAACACACATTCAATTGCTTAAGTAATTTTTAACCCATTCAACCATGTCCAGTACCAACTAGCAATGTACGGTATTAAACCTAATGCAGGATGACACAAAATTGCGAATAGTGATTTTTCACTGAAAGCTTGATCCCAGCATATACTTTGTTCCATGTCTTAAGGAATTTGCCTAAAATCACAGAGTAAAACAAATTCTCGTTGCAGATTGCTACAGTTGTTCTTTTTCTCACTGCAGAAAAGCATGTATAGATAAAAAAGAAAAGGAGCACCTCTGTACCCCTGCCTTCTTTGGTTTCTGTGTGCTATAGGCACAGTTTGGATCTCTTGAAATGCCATAAGCCTCTTGATTAAACACTCATTGATAATGGCAATTTAAAAGCCTCATTAATCTTCATTGTCATCATAAATATGCATGAAGTATATTAAATTATTTAGCTTCGGCAATACTCGTATTAGCTCTTTTTTTCCACCACAAATGCTACCCTTGATGTTATTAATTGATATGCAGGTTCTTTTTCTGGCAACTCCAATGGAAAAAAAAAAAAAAAAGGGAAGGGTGATGGAAAAAAGAAATTGATTTGAAACTTATTTTTTCCTACATAAAAGATAAAGCATGTCTTCTGATGAGTGAAGATATAAATAGTTCAACTTTAAAGGGAGTGGGGGGAAAAGGTAAAAGAAGGAGCATCAGACAAAAGAAAGGCAGAGAAAGAGGAGGATCGGAGGGCCGGAAAGGGAAAGAATAGAAAGAAAGAGAGAGAGATAATGATACTGGAGGAGATCTTTTATGGTAGCAGCCAGATAAAAATAATCCCCCGCTGAAATGTGCTGAAAGAGTCACCAGGGCTTTGCAAGGTGCTTCAAGATGCAGGAATGGCCCTCTCCTCTCAAAAGGTATTATTCATCCGCCTTTATGTGGTGGCTGCAGCGGCTGAGCGGCCTCAAAAGCGCGGCTCAGATCGCACCCTGTAAGCCTCCTGACAGTGGAGAGGCTCCTCCGCTGCCAATAAAACATCCTATTTCAGCTTGAAGATGGCCAAGAAGCCTTCCACTTAGATGGATATCACCTTGTCGGAGAATAAAACAGCAAAATCATCTGCTGTATTCATACATACATGCTGGATCTTCACTTGAAAGGTGGTGTTCTTATGATGGAAAGTGCATGCTGCAAACAAAGAAGTCCCAAAAGCAGTCATGCATAGATAAGCACTGCTGATGGTTCCAAGAGCCCCCAACTCCCACATTCAGAGATGTTTGACAGCTAAATTATGTCCTTGTTTGTGCTTGCTCAGTGGGAAGTAATGTAACAACACAATGAGATATGCTAAGGATTGTGCTTAAAGAGGCAGTAATGACAAACAAGTGCAATTTTTGTATGCTTGCCAAAACAAATTATTTGGGTATGTTTGTTTCCTCAGAGAAAAGAGCAATTGCTCCAACAGATACTTTTTTATTCTATGTCAGTCAACAATGTCCATTGCCAATAGGTCACCTGGAAAAATCCACTGCTCGTCATTTGCATCCATGGCCAAGGATTCAGCTCTCAGATTGTGGAGGTTCTCACGGAGGAGTTCATTATCGGCCTAGGTGTCTAACAGCTGGTCCGCGAGACTGAACTACTGCCATTGATGCACATGGACTGAGCACAGGAACATTTGTGCACATGATGTAACCACGTTACCTTGACACTCTGGTCAGGCATAACTCTCAGTTTTAGTTGTGCTAATGGTTTCTAAGTAAAGAGATCAAACAATAAGCAGAATTTGACCTTTGTGCCTAAAGCCAGTCGAGCACTTACATAACTGCTTGGGCATTTTCTTTTCTTTTCAAGGCCCTGTTTACTGGTACTAAAGATCAGAAAGTATGTTGTAATAATATATGTTTAATGAAATACTACAGACATGCACAATGAATAAACATTTACCAATGTTATATTTGTTATATAATTATATTAATGGGGCTTAATCTGTCACGTATAGAGTCCAGCATGTGTCTTGTTTTGTTTACCCATGTGCTTTTGAGCACATGTCATGTCTCCTCCCATTCCTAGCTGTGTTCCATTTGTAACCCTGCCCCATCATTATCATGTCCCAGCCTGTCTAATGTGATTGTGTGCATATAAGTCCCTTGTCTCTGTTGGTCCTTGTCGGTCTTCTTGGCTACATGTCTAATGGTCTACTCATCTTGTCTACTCGTATTGATGGTTCGTGTACCTTATCTGTAAAAATCTTGTTAATAAACTCAACCCTGCAAGTACTTCTGCCTCCACCTACCTCTGTGTCAGGAAACGTTACATAATCAAAGTAAAAATGCGTTAAAAACATGAGCTGCGGCTCATTAAGAACTACAATGGAGTGTAATATATTTTTTATAGCAGTTTTTGCATAATTTAATAAAATAGAGACACTTCAAGACTTCAATTCATTTATTCAATGGATCTGACTGATATAAAATTTTTAGACATCATTTAAAATAAATAAACAACAAGAAAGTTTTGCTGTGTGCTTTTCTCAGAGCATAAAGCTGAAATCCCACCTTAAAATGACCATAGCTGCTGTTCCTCCAGTAAGTTCTGCAGGTTCAATTTGGAACTGTTAATTCCAAGTATGAAGCTGCAGAATAACTCTAGTCTCTTTGGTACAGCCTTGTTCAACATAGAACATGTTCTCACTGTTTTAAATAGTAAATAGAGCACACAGAGCTTCAACTAGCTCACAGCTTTCATCAGTACTCAGAGCTTCAACTACCTTGGAGCTTACACTGTAATCAGAACTTAACAAGGAGCTTCCTCTAGAACACAGAGTTCTAAACATCTTTAGTTTAAACAACCTTAAACAAGCTTAAATCAGCAAGTGTGTGCCCGGTATGACTGGTAAATTTGGGTTGAATAACTTAGCTGTTGCTGTGTTCAGAAACATGCTGTGGATTGGGGGATAGCAGCTTGAATGAAGAAGTGGAAACGAGCAAGGTGACAAACAGATAAGATTCATCTGTCGTCTAATATGTTTTGTAATGTCTGTATACCCAGTATGAATTGCCACTGATGGATAAATGAAGTAGATTCAATTAATTTCAATTTAGTTTAGAGTAAGAGCTGTATGCATAATGTTAGACTGGTTTGTTAAACAATGAAACATGATGATGCATGTTTTGTTACTTATTTCTCACACTAAAGGTGAGCTAAAAAAGAGAACTGTATTTTAATTGGCATAATGTAAAGCTCAGTACATGGAAGAGACAAACTGTGATCTTCAAATGCCTGTAAGTAAGACAGGAAAAAAAAAAAAAAACATAATAAAAAATCTTTTTGAGGCTAAGGGTATGAACACTATGAAAATGAGGCTATAAAAACCTACAAGCTGATATTTGTACTAGACATCATGAGGACCCTGACAGCTATAGCAATATCTAGTTAAATGTGGGAACGATGATTGCAAAAAAAAAAAAAATAACAACAATTCTTGCTACAGTGCAAAAAACAATGCTATGCTAGGTTTGACTAAGCTTTTCCCACAAGCTCTCCATAAATGGAAAATCAGAGTGTTTCATTATTGGGCAAAAGAACAGGGCTGTAAAAGGACTTGTAGAAGTGCACCTGAGCATTTTTTTCCACAATCACAATTACATACGTACCATCTGCATAACAAGAAACCTCTTATAGAGCTCAATAATATATGTATAATAATGCATTATATGGCACCTTTAATAAGCAGAGACTGATGGACACTCCCTTCTAAGATTATTTTGCTTCATCACTACTCACACGATAACTGTTTCTGACTCACTGTAATGTAAATGTGACTGCTGTGACAGCTCATGTGATAGTAAGTAACAGCTTCCTTCTAGAACTTTCATGTCTTCTTTCAGAGCTGGCCGGGTCATTAAAACCTGCCTTGCGGCAGTGCTAAGAGTGAAAACGGGTTAGATAATGATGATGACTATGAAAGTATCTGACAGAAAATTAGAAGGATTTGATGGTTAAGAGTTGAGTGTAAGACTTAAGGCTATCGCACAGTTGTAAGTAGGATGTGAAGCTCTGATTAGAATGTGCTCAGTTTCCAAAAAAAAAATCAGACTGGACATATCAAAGCAAAAAGCAACTGGTGCTGGACACTGGCATGGTGGGCTGAGACATCTACCTCACTGACCCTTTTATTAACAAAGTGTTTCTTGATGGGTTCTATCATGTTTAACAAACAATATGGTGTCCTTTGGGTCATGGAACCTTGCTTTCCATTTACACACTCAGATTAATCTTGGTTCTATCAAAAGGATCATGTTCCAGAAGAGGGCAGGCTTCTCTCTCAGTGTAATGTGTATACTCAATGTATTACTAAATTACAAATGGAACTGATGTGGACAGGCTTAAAAAGAGAAAGCATATGTCCATAGAGAACAGCACTGAATGGTGCTCTTATCACTGAGGTTCTGACACTGCTGTGAAGCTAAAACCCTATAACGCTAAAAAAAATATTCTCTCACCAGTAAGAGCTGTGGGGTCAGATTTGGTGGGAATTTTCCAGATTCTGTTACATGTCTCTATGGCTTAAAGGATACAATAGACTCAAAGGAAGGTCTGGATGGATGGTCTGAATAGCTGAGTGCTGCAGCTCACAGTTCTACTATGAATAACAGTGTACTATGTTTAAAGGTTCAGTTCCATAGTTAGATTGGAACACGGTTTACTGTGTACTAAAGTAATTATACCACAGCATTTATACCGATCCACCATATCATGACCAGCTCCTTGTTTCTCCTCTCAATATCCATATTATCAGCTCCACTGACCATACAGAACACTTTGTATTTCTATGGTTAGACTTTAGGCCATCTGTTTCTCAGCATACTTTGCCTCCTTTCATCATGTTCCTCCATGATCATGATCCCACAGAGCAGGTATTATGTTGGTGGTGGATCATTCTCAGCACTGCAGTGACACTGACCACGATGATGGTGGAGTGTTTGTGAGTGTTGTGCTGGTACGAGTGGATCAGACACTGCAGTGCTGTGTCTAATAATAGGAGAAACTGGATTCCTGATCACATCAAGCCAAACTGATCAAAATTAAATCACAATAGGCATAAAACATGAAAGTCTACCTTTTTGAATTAAAAGTAATAGAAAAAAACAACTTTTAATTTAATTCCCAGAGATGCGCTGGTATTGTGCTACATTAAAGTTTTATTAGTTAGCGATTATCATCCCAGATCTCTTCAAACAGTGCAGTAACTATGAACTCATACACTATTTTACCATTTAAGCAAAAATAATTTAGTTCATAAGACCATAAAACGCTCAGTACTTGCAGTCATAACATCAGGCATGGATGCAATGCAGGCCCCTGCTGCAGTGTGCAGAGGTGCAGAGGTGTGGGGTGTTATCTTTCCAATGCACAACTATAGAGGGATTTTGGCAGAAGGAAAAAAAAAAATACAATGGGCAGTTTTCCTGTGTGCAGGCCAGTATGCTGTGCTCTTCAATGCCCAGTAAATTACTGTCCAGTCAAGCAGAAAAGAGGAGTGGGATTTGGACACGAGCATCACCTGTCTCTGCCCATATCCCCAAAGCCAGGCATAAATGAAGTGGACAACTGCCTGTTTATTCTCCTCGCACTGGCACCCACCACAGGGCCAGCACCCACTTTTATTGAACTGTTTTCTGCTGAGCCCTCCACTTGCTCCTTGGATTAATCAGAAATCCTCGCGCAAACAACCTCCTTTTTTCTGCAAGAGTGGTGTGTTGGCCTCCACACCACATACAGATAGGCAGCCACTGTAAAAGTGGACTGAAAAACATTTCTTTCTTTCTTTTCTACAGGCAACAGTGTGTGTGTGTGTGTGTGTGTGTGTGTGTGTGTGTGTGTGTGTGTGTGTGTGTGTGTGTGTGTGTGTGTGTGTGTGCATGCGTGTGTTTATGTGGTTTATGCTCCACGTCCTGAAGCTTGCACTCTATTCCTCTATTCCTGAATAATGCATGGAGAAGAAAATTGGTGAGTGAATGTGCAGGTTAAGGTGGGAGAAACAGAAACAAACTTTGGCACTGAGTTTCCAGTTTATAAAGTATAAGGTATTTCTATCAACACTCTCTGACCACTGAGTCAGAGTAAGCCACCCCAGTCAGTTTTCATGCACACAGAAGGTGGACTCAGTGTGTCTAAGAGCATTTTCACATCTGTACCTTCAGTCTGGTTAATTTGGTTTTATTTTCACCTTTGGTGCAGTATATTTGGGCACCTTCGAGAGCAGGTGGTCTTGGTCTAGTCCCATTTGAACTTTTTTTTGGGACTGGAGGGGACTGAATTCCACCCCCCTCACACACACACACACACACACACACAGTGAATACATGTGCTTGAGCCATATTAATTCAATTATATGAAGTAATATGTTGCATAGATGGGGACTCAATTTAGCAACTCAACTTCAAGAGTCATTCCATTATTCAGGCACAGTGTGTTAAAAAGTGACAGCATTTTGTTGATTTGGGACACAGCCTCTTTTCCTGCAATACATCACAACATCCGTCTCACAGAAGTGTGAAATCACTGAGTGGCACCAAATGTAAACAAAGCAGCGCAGCATGGCTTCCCTGGGAGCACCAAACATTTCAATCCTGGGATATAAGAGTGGGATCAATGTGGGAAGCTAATTAAAGACACTACATGGACCACATCTGACTTCAAAATGTGTCCCATACAGGTTTTTTAGGTGCTCGTCATTCAAACTAACATAGCATACCTGGGCTTGATGAAATCTATAGCTACTTCCAAATTGCTGACGAAGATGTGCAAATGCACACATAGCTTCCTGTACCAAAGTATTGCAGATAAATGTGAACCTATTGGCACTTCGCCTAATGCTAGTATATATCTTTGTGGTGGATAGGTATACCCTTAATGTAAAGATAATTACTCTCTCTCTCTCTCTCTCTCTCTCTATATATATATATATATATATATATATATATATATATATATATAGCATCCTCTATCCTTGTGTCCTCTGCAAGGAGTCATAAGTTTTAATCAGGCTAAATCAAACAGTGCTGTTTACATGGTAAGCAGTCAGACTAACCATTAATCCACTGGTGTGCATGTTAACATAGTTGCTGTTAATGTAAACACTAATGCTAATTGAGAATTCTGTGCAAACCAAATTATCCAGCCTTCTGTGGTTCTATGGTTAGAAATCAAGCACTTATAAAGCCCTAGAGCAGTGGTTCCCAGCCCTGGTTCTGGAGTACCCCCTGCTCTTCACAATTTAGTGTTTACCCTGCTCATAACACATCAGATCCAGCTAATCAGCTAATTAACAAGACCTTCTAGAAGCTACTGTGTTAGAGCAGGGACCCACTAAATGTGCATGGCAAGGATTCCTTGAGGAGCAAGATCGGGAACAACTGCTGTACTGAGTGTTACTTATATAAACTGCATAGAAAGAAGCTCCTGCTATTTACAGGGTACAAAGGGGAAAGAAGTTGATGTTTGAAACAATATAGCCAGGAAAATGCAGCTCTGCCTGATAAGCTGCAACACCCAGTAACAACCACAAGCATGTTGGTGTCACTGATCTTCTTCACTCTAAATAAATAATCTTGTCAGTTATGGTCCCATAGTGGTCCCTTTCCATTGATGGGCAGGAATGAGGGAGCCGATATCTGTGTTTGTGTGTGTGTGTGTTTACTCTTTTAATAAAACTATCAATGATTAAAGGTTCAAGGTAATAAATTAACAACCCTGTGTATTTGACAAACACAATGGAAAAAAAATTGGTGCAGGCTTCAAAAATTATGAAAAAACACTGTGTGTGAGTGAACCCAGCTGGTTTCCCTTGAGTTCCCCTTCAGACAGTTTGTGTGCAGAGGCTAAAGTCTCCAGAGAAACACCTGAGACATGAGAGTCCTCCAAGAGCAAAAACTCTTCAGATCTACAGAATAGCTCTCCAGAGATGCTCCTGAAACCAGATTCCCCTTTCCTCTCCTTTTAACCTCCACCCATCTGTCTCCTCTCATTTCTTTCACCCCCTTTTTTCCCTCCTTCTTTTCACCATCAGTGCCCTAGAGCAGGTCACGGTCATGAGGGAAATATCACTGCTCTCACATTCTCAAAGCCAGGGTTGATGATCCATAGAGATTATTTAAAAGGCACTATTTTGGTTCCTACTGGTTTCACAGTTAATGCCAAAAGAAAATGTAGATTATAAGTATGTCTGAAATTACAGTTGTTTCAGTTTCAGTTCACTTTTTTATCTGTTTTAAAAAAGAGATGTGTCTTAGAACCCATACTTTTTGCAGGCAGTTACATGCTGTTTTCTAGGTTTTATATCTGAGGATATAACAACAAGTCTTACCCTTAATGTCATCATTGTGACATATGCCAAATGCCAAAGGAGTCTTTTAGAGCATGTATAATGCTCTGTCCATGTATATATGCTCAAAATGCATGCAGACTCCAACTGATCATATATATATATATATATATATATATATATATATATTTATTTATTTATTTATTTATTTATTTATTTTTTAATGATTTGGTGAATAAAAGTATAGCAAACTACAAACAACGTTCAGAAAAATTGTTCTAAACATTAAATTACAATTAGTTTAAAAAGAAATAGCTTTTTAAAAATGCACCAACTTAAGGCTCTTCACACATGCATCAGTTTTACAAAAATAGCTCTTAATAAAACAAACAAAAAAAAGTTTCTTCTATGGCATCACTCAAAGAACCCTTTATAGCACCTTTAAATTTATTTACAAGCATCTACACTACTGGTAAAAGGTTTTAGTTCAGCCCCAATTCCTCTCTGAACTCAGCAGTAAATTCACTCTATTGCAAAGTTTAAAAAAACCCGGATCAAATTAACTACCCTTCAAAAACCAAAACAGTATGGTGAACTAGATGCCCCAAATTTTTACCCTTACTTTCTTGCTCATCAGTTAGGGTATATTCATCAATGGACCAACAATTTAAACTCTGCTTGTCTAGATCTGCAAAGACCTGACCACCTGATACATAATCTTTAAATATATATATTGATATCTTTAAATATCAATTAGAAGCCATGAATGCTTCAAATATAATACAATATATACGGTTTTCTCTGTCTGGTGGAAAGCAAATTAAATCCTCAACCTGCAACTCACTCCGTGTAAATCCACCCCTATATGGCATGACCCTATGTTCAAAATTAACAATAAACCTATCATCTTTACAAAATGGAAAATAAGAGGAATAAACATCCTAGAAGTCTCCCTCATGACCTTCCACCTTCTGAAACAGACATACAACCTACCACCCAACTGCCAATTTCAATACCTGCAGCTTAAAGAAATTATTAAAAAAGTCATTGACATTCACAATTTCCAAGAACCAACCTCACCCTTGCAACTGAAATTAAATTCAGTCAAACCCAAGAAACTACTCTCCCAAATCTATAAACTTATCTCACATCATGACAACACCATTTCACTACCAACAGAAAAATGGACTTCAGATATTGAGACTCAGAAAATAACTGGCAAATAATTTGTAAGAACACGTTAACAATGTCCCCCAATTCTAACATACAGTTAATTCAATATAAAATATTACATAGAATATATATCACTACCCATAAAATGTACCTGATGGGCCTCACCAACACCAACACCTGTACAAATTGTCCAAGCACAATAGACAACCATTATCATGGTTTCTGGAACTGCCCCCCTGTCAGGCAGTTTTGGTCGGAGGTCATGGCAGGGCTATCCAATATCCTTAGTCTCAGCATCCTACTCTCCCCTACTGTAGCTCTGCTTGGTGACCTTTCCTCTTTATCAATCTCAAAATATCTGCAAACATGCATCCTCATTTCTATAAAAATGACTTAAAAAATAATTTTACTAAACTCGAAAGACCAAACAAACTTATCAACTGGTACAATTTACTAACTGAACACTCAAATATGGAAAGACTTAGATTTACCATAAAAGATAATATCAATCACTACAACATCTGGTCCCCATTCTTAAAATTAATCCAGAGCTGATGCCTCCACTAAATGTTCATTTACTTATTTACTCTCTCTTCCTTCAACATACCTGCTCGATACACTCGCTGTCAGTCATCTTGGCTTAGTGTATGTTGTTAATTTGACACTGTGTCTTTCTCCCCATACTGTTATGTATTTGTGAACAGTGAATATGTGAATATGTGCATTAAACAAAAAAACAGCCTCATTTGTACAGTAGTCCACCAGCTATGCTACAGTGCTGCATGACCCAGACATGCCTGCTGCTCTTATCTCACCATTTTAGCAACAGCTTTAGTTCTGCAGCTGCACCTGTCAAACCTGCAGCTCCAATCTATCACATAAGCTGTTCACTCTCATACACATGTCTTCTGATGCTGATATGGATTTGAGTCTGTCAGACCTCTTCCTGTTGTAGACCACTTCATTAGTGGTGTCAGAAACTGTATTTATCACACTCGGGCTTTATTTGGAAATATTCTAAAGGAAAGCGCTCCACTTAAAAGAGTTATAATGATCTGCTTTGGTTTCTTTGTTGAGTGTCCTTTTCTTGTCATTATAAGACTGATCCAAATGTGCAGTGTTGTGCAATGCAGTAACAATCTGTTCCATTTTTGGTTTTATGCAGATGAAAGGTTAGTATTTTGCAATTTTTGCATCAATGTTCAAACCTTAATTTACTTCCATTGCTACAGACCAGCTGTGAGTTGTTAATCAATGATTATTCCCTTTTTTGCACTTTATATTAAATTTCAGTTTTAAGCTCATTTGCATTTTCTCAAAAGCCCCCACATATTACAGCATATATTTGAGTTTACTGAAGTTTACACCATTGCAAACCCACTGGTTGTTCTAAATCTTTTGACCAGATGTGCATCTAGATCAATTTTGTGTTTTAAATAGAGAAATGTATGTTTTGAGACATATTTCAGATAAACAGTTGGGTTAGATACAACTGACAGCAGACTTCCAAAAATATCTGTCCATGATTGAAAAGACTCATTGGAATAGATAATGAAAAAAAATCTGAAAGACAGAACAGCATCTGTCAAACATGGTGGAGGCAGTGTTATGATATGGGTATGTATGGCTGCCAATTGAAGTGGGCCCCTGGTGTTAAGTGATGATGTGGCTGCTATACACTAGCCAACATGCCCATGTGTATTTGACACGAGTTTCACATGGGTGAAACCTAAGCTAGGTGGGCTCCATTCGTTCATGTCTTCACTGATAATGCTGTTAACTAGATGTTTCTCACAGAAAGCATACACAACATTATTGATACTGATACTAGAACATACATAGATATGTGTGAATGAACTGACAAATTATCTCTCTTTTTGAAACATTACATCTTCAGTTAACCCCCCATGGTTCCTGGTTCCTCCCAAGATTTCTTCCTCCAGCTTTGAGGGAGTTGTTCCTTGCCACTGTCACCCTTTGGCTTGCTCACTAGGGGATCTATCTCTCATCCTTTGTTCATCTGTCATTCACCTTTTTATTTCTTGATTTCTGTGAAGCTGCTCTGTGACAACTTCAGTTGTGAAGAAAGCTATACAAATAAATTTTGATTTGATTTGATTTGATTTAGTGAGTTTAGTTATAGTGGTGTTGAATGCACTCTCACATGCAGATGTCCATTGCTACCAAAAGTTTCCTTTTGGTCATGGTACTGTCTATGTTTTGCTTTGGGTTTGGTACTCTTCTGCAGTGGTGGGTACCCAGCTGTTAGATCAGTGAGGGGTTTTATAATACTGAAGTAATCCAATGGAATAAATCACCAGTAGTATCCTGAGAACCCAAGAATAGATTGCAACTCCTTCAAGTTCTGGGGTGTGGGCCACATTTGCAAGGCATCCACATTATCAGGGTCTGTTTCTACTACATTCTGAGACACTGCATACCCCAGGTATCTGTCCAAAACCAGCATTTTGTTGGAGAAAGCTTTAATCCATACTCCTTCAGGCAACTTAGGACTCACATCAGCCTTATTTCATGTTATTTCATGTTCTTCAACATTTTTTGGGAAAATGATTACATCATCCAAAAACAAAAGTACTTCTCTTAAATTCATATTGCCCATACACTTTTCCATTAGCCACTGGAATATACTTAGAGCATTTACAATTCCCTGTGCCATTTGAACTCCCAGAACCCTAGTGGACACACAAAAGCAGTCTTTGGTTTATCAGCTTCCTCCACTTCAATTTGATATTAGCTTGGTTTCAAATCAAATCATTTTGACCTGGTAAGGGTAGAAAATATCTCTTCCAGATTTGGAAGTGCATATACGTCCTTAACAGGTTTAGTTTCTAATAATCCACACAGTTTCTTTATCCTCACCACTACTATGGGGGATGAGTAGGGTGATTCAGATTCACAAATTATTCCAGCTGGTAGTAGCTCTTGAAGATGCTTATGGACTGCCTCCTGGTCTTGTAGATGTATCAGATGCCACTCTCTGTTTGAAGGGCATTTAATCAGAAAGCTTAATATGATGTTTCACTCTGTCTGTTCTGCTGAAGTCCATATCAGTCTGAGAAAAAACTTCAGGAATACTGTTTAGCCTCTATGGAATGCGTTTGTTCCATTCAGCAGAAACTGAAGAATCGGCAAAATGAAAACTCATCTTGGGCTTTTCATCAGAATTCAACTTTGCTGCATTTACACTCTGCTGCTGGGACAGACTTGTTTGGATGGCATTAAGCTCAGCAAGGATGCATAGGAAATATATCTATCATATATCATGTTCTGATTCATTTTTTAGCATTGCAGATACTTTAGACTGACTAGGAATGTCAATAAGACAGGATTTTACAAGCAACCCCCTTGGCAGAGAGGACCAAGTAGGATAAACTACAATTGCTGATGTCTCATTGGTATGGTCACCCACTACAGCACAACCATCTAGGATTACACTCTGTCCAGCAGGGATTAACTGTGTGCTTCTGTCATGGAGCTTAACCAACCCAAAAGCACTGCTTTGGTGGTGGTACTGTCTCAACTCAGGACAGAACATCAAGCATTTTGGTGCCAATCAGCACATTAGGTTGCAACCCAGTGCTAATGTTTGGTACCACTGGAGTAAGTGTTGGGGCTTCCAGTTCTATCAATGTGAACACCTTTGGAAAGGCAACACTCAGGTCAATGTAGCCTAAGTAAGGTACCAACTGGCCATTTGCTCCCTCAACCTCCAATAACTCTGAAAGTGAATTAATATGATAGTCAGCCAAGTGCTTTTGAAAGAATGAACGGCACACTGTGGTCACTTGAGACCCCTTATCTAGTAAACAGCTGGTATGGACATCACCTATTATTATCTGTGAGGTGCATTTTGCTCATACTAAAGGTGTTGGTAACACACAAGTTGTGTTTTTATATTTGCTTGTTTCAATGTGGCAGGGGTTTGATGCCTTTTGTTCATTTCACTCTCAGTGGGACACAGTTGATCAGCTGGAGTTCCTGTCTGTGCCTTGACAGAAACAAACATTATTTTAAAGAAGACTTGGACTCATGCTGAATTTTCCACAATTGCTGTCGCTCACAAGCAGCGACATTGTGTCCATCCTGCTCATAGTGAAAATACTACAGTTTGGGCATGGAGACAGGACAATCAAAGGTAAGTGGCTTTCACTCTTTATTTGCATGGTCAGTTTTTTTCAGCTTTTTTCATTGGTTCTCTTTATGACGGTTCTGCTCTCTGTATAGCTTTCCTTTTTCATTTCTTGGTGATGTCAATTGGGTCTTTAATTCACTCATCTTACTTAGAGCAGACAAAGTGTGTTTTCGGCACAAGCTTTGTGCTTTTCTCAATGCATTGGCCTCTTGCTTATCTTCAGCCATGCGCAACAGCAGCAGCAGTTCAACAAATGGTGGGGGACTATCGCTCTTGCACTCTAACTGCAGATCAACTAGCAAGTTATTTTCCCCAACAGCCTCTACAAAACAGCCTCCCCTGTTTTATGGGGGACTTGTTGGCATTGTAAGTGGGAATTCTCACTACAAGACTCAATGCCAATTGAAGGTGTTGCAAATATGCAGATGGTTTCTCTCCCATATTCTGTAGTATCTTCATAAATTGTGTGAATAGTTCCTCTCCACCCTCAACTAAACCAAAGGCTGAATCTAGAAGCTGTAAATAGGATATTGGACGTGCTTTAGGTCCAAGATGTCTAATGACATCAGTAGTAGGAGCCAGAAGGCTTTCAATGTTTTTCCCTGTTTGCTCAATATCTCAGACTGAAAGGTCATTCATCATAAGTTTAACCATGTCATGTATCATAATCAACTTCACTGTAGGGTCTATGATTCTTTCCAGAACAAGTTCTCAACCTTAAGGATAAATGTGCATATGAAGATTTCAGGAGGATTTACTGCACCAGAAATTGCTCTTTGTGCAGGTGACAATGATGGAGTTAGTAATTGGGTTGTGTCAGATTTAGTAGTCCCAGGCTCAAGAGCAACTTCAAGCAACAATGATGGTGAACTATCAGATTATTTCTATAGGTTACAAATCTTGGCAAATTGGAGGCAATGCTTCTGTTCAGCAGGCTCAGATGCTTTCAATGGACTCCCCTATGTGTGCTAGTAGTGCTTCCATCAACATCTATTCAAAGTCCTTGCCACTTAGCTTGGCAATTTTTTTTTAATTTAACCAGACATGTCTGTGTAACACTGCCAACTAACTTTCTGGAGTAAACATCAGCTAAAGCCCTCATTCATTATCTAGTGTTAGTCACCTGACAGTGTCTGAGTATAAGGCAACATGGGCTCAATAGTCCATGTACTGTACTTTTTAGTTTGAGTAAAGCACTGAGTAAAGCGCTCTACAATAAGAGTTATATTTATTGAACCATATTGATTCAGAAAGGTAAGAACCTTTTCCTCTTTGCTAGACCCAGTCATCCCATTGGTTATGCCTAGGTTTGGAAATTTAGCACCAGTACTGCAGTAGCAGTAGCAGTAGATTATTCTTAAGAATATAACCAAAATATCAGCATGTGTCTCAAATTTAGGATTTTGGTGTAAAATTGTCTCCTGGCTGGCTCGCCAATATTGTTTTAGCCTGTTTTACAGTTTTGATAGTATGGTTCACTGCAAGAACAAATGTATCAGAATATCAGAATCACAATAAAATGTTTCTCAGCTGGGCCAATTGGATGAATATTAGGTCCAGCTACAGAACCAGGGCATACAAATAAAATAGAAACCATGCTGAACCACCAGAATACAGTTGGAAAACAAAAGTACTGCTTCCTTTTAATAAATATGAATATGAATAACTAGTTGAAATTTGAAATACAAATATATGTATTACCTGGGTAATTAAAATAAAAATACAAGATTCATAGCCTAATTGCAGTGAAATATAGTTTCTGATCAATAAGGTCTTGTAAAGTGACCACAGTTCTCAGTTCTTTTAGAAACTTGAACTTGTCTCAGAATCAATTGTTCAGCTCACTGTGTATAGAAATGTTCATGGGTTCAATGGTCTGGAATTGGCTTGTCATCCAATGAATCCACAGGAAAGCAAAGTTCCATGTTTCATCTCTCCCTCACACAAAAACCTGACCTATAGTACATATGGGATCAGAATGTACAGTTAAACACATGGCCTAGTTTAGAATAAGATTAATTTAGCTAATCTACTAAACTTTAGTTAAACTCAACCTCCTTTAAAAGAGTTTTCATCTTCTCTACTTATTATCATGACATCCATAATATCATTTACAGCTTGCTTCTCTATTAAAGACCATCAAATAGAAATAAAAATAAATCAAACTCCACATTTGCAACATAAATCTTTGACAAAACCATCAGAATTTCCTCAGGATTCCCCCACTGAATAGTTAACATTATGGCTGACTATACACAGCATTGGTCTCTGCTTGTCACTTCCCAATGGAAGGATTGCATTTTCATGGGTAGACGATGAAGAACCTTCATTTTAAGCTCTCAGTAAGTAATTCAACTTTAATAAGAGTGTTTTGTTGCACTTTTACTGAGTATGTCTTTGTTTTATTACAGATTCAAATGACAAAATCCAAACAACTGTCTACAAACAAAATACCTCCAACCACAGGACATACTACTGCACCTACAGATAATGTATGAGTTCATGGGTTGATGAAATGTCTAAGCTGTTGTGAGCCAATCAAAATGAAAAGGACCAAATATGCACTGTTTTACTAAAATAATAATAAACATTTTTGTGTCAGTTTCATTTGATTAGCTTACTTTAACATCTAAGAGCTTCTTTATTGGTTTGGGTTCCAAGTGGGTTTGGGCATGTGTTGTTATTGTTTTTTTGTTTTGTTTTGTTTTTGTTTTTGTTTTTTTGTTTTTCTCAGATAGGCCCCATTGTTGCAGAAGCTTAATCTTGCATGGGAACTCAGATTGGACCTATGTATAACTGTTCCTGATCCATCGCTAACCATAGTAGGCTTCCATATGCTGGTCCAATTGAATGGAGTCAAAGGACAAAACTTTCTGCCTCCCAGTTGTGCTACCCATATGGGCCCAGCATGGACATGTTACTGTCTGCTCTTGTTGCATACTGATAGGATGCTGCTTCCCAGCACATATGAATAATGAGTCCACAGGTTACAGAGATCTGTGTCTAGCTGTTAATAATATGACTTATGCTAATGTCCATTTGTCCTAGGTAAAGAAATGGCTGTAATTCATAAAAAGCAGTATTTTTGTTGAACCCCCTGAATTAAAGTCAGCACTTCAATCACATCTCAATTGATTCATTGCAAAACACACACACACACACACACACACACACACACACACACACACACACACACACACACACACACACACAGACAAAACATGTCACTGGGAAAACTGTGTTAGTTTATGGAAATCATCAAATAGAATACAGTAAGGACAGGTCTTTTTAATGGCTTCATGTCAAGCAATTAAACAGGGTTCATTTTTTATATCTAAACCTTGTCCTCATTAGCTCCAGGCTGGGGGAGTTCTGTTTTTGTCAAAATTCAGAAGTATGGCTCTCGGTACTCTGGTTAGGGTTTTATAAATAATGCATGAGATATTAAAATGTGTGACTGTGATAATAAACTACTCCTCTGTACTCTGTAACTGCCCACATATGTGTGTATTTCTTAATAGCAAACATAATTTTCTGCCCACAAGTGTGGAGTCATTTGTATTTCAAAGGCTAGGATATTATTCCTGCTAAATTAAAAAAATAAGTAATGACAGAAGACATGGAGGTAGTTAAACGTCTTCAGAAACAGTTGTTTTTATTTACACTGACAATGTAAGCTTCTTTTGAGGCTGGAATTTAGAGCTTCACTTTGTGGGCAGTTATAGGCCAGTATTCTAACCTTCATACCTAGGATCAGAGTAACCAACAGATATGATACACATATCATAATAAACTACTCTACAAGTCTCATCATGTGATGAATTTACAAATATTTTTATGTTATAGCCTTATTAGGTTTTTTTTTATTGAAATTCTACACTCAATACCCCACAATAGGAAAGTGAGAAAGGTTACTTTGCAATTTATAAAAAACAAAAACACAAAAACATGTATATAAGTATTCACAGTGTTTGCTATGACACACAAAATTGAGGTCAGGTGCATCTTGTTTCCACTGATTATCTTTCAGATGTTTCTACAGCTTGTTTGGAGAATACATCTGGTTAATTAATTTGATTGTAGATGATTTGGAAAAGCATACACATGTTTATATATGGTCTCATGTAGAGAGGGCATGTCAGAACAAAAAACAAGCCATGAAGTCTGTAGACAGGATTATATCAAGACATAGATATGCTGAAAATTAGAGAACAATTTCTGCTGCATTGAACGTCCCATTGAGCAATTCTTTATCTATAAATGGAAGGAGTTTGGAACCACCAGAACTCTTCCTAGAGCTGAGAGTGATCATGGTAGAGTAGTAGAAGCGGTAGAAAATGTACAAGTGTCTTAGTAAGGAAGGTGACCAAGAACCCAATTATCTGTGATAGAAGGGCCTTCTCTTGGTAGAAGGGCTTTAGAGAGGGATGTGACCAAGGACCCAATTATTTGGTCTGATGAAACAAAGATTGAACTCTTTGGCCTCAATGTCAAGCAACATGTTTGGAGGAAACCTGGCACTGCTTATCACCTAGACAATAACATTCCTACAGTGTTGAATGGTGGTGGCTACATCTTGCTGTGGGGATGTTGTCCTTGATGCTCACCTGCTGCAGAAAGCTCTGGACTTCAGATTATCTTCCAACAGCCAAAATAACAAAGGAGTGACTTCAGGACAACTCTGTGAATGTTTTTGTAGAGTGACCCACCCAGAGCCCAGACTTAAAAACCAATTGAATATCTCTGGAGATGCTACCCATCCAATATGATGGAGGTTGAGAGGTTCTGCAAAGAAAAATGGGTGAAATTTTCCAAAATCATGTGTGCCAAGTAGCATCATACTCTACATCATACACTTGAGGCTGTAATTGCTGCCAACAGTGTTTCAACAAAGTTTTGAGCAAAGGCTGTGAATACTTATGTAGGTTCTATTTTTGTGTTTTATTCTTAATACATGTGCAAAGACATCTCACAAATGTTTCTTACTTTGACTTTGTGGGGTATTGTGCAATTGTGGCATAAGTCTGTAACAACAAAATGTGCAAAAAGTGGCATGCTGTGAATTCTTTATGGATGAATCATAAATGGGATCCAAAATGTGTGAAAATACCCAAAATGGGATGGGCTGGCATTGTATTTATCTTCATATCTTCAACATTTCTTATCATATGAAGATGTGTTTTGACAATTAATATTTGCCAATAACATCTTGTTTACATCACAGACCTTTGGTTTGCTCTCAATTGTTGAAGTGAGTGGGATCACCATGGCAAGACCCAATGGGATCTCTGAGGCCTAACAAAATGAAGAGGAGTCTAGGAAAGGATTTAGAAAGATATTAAAAAGATTTAAAATCAGCCATGCCATTTCACAAATGTTTTCACTTTTATGTGTTTAGACATATCACCTCTGTATCTTAAAATGGTTTAAATGAAGGTCAAATATCACATGATTAACCATTACAACCCGAGAGACTCACTGTGGGCAGTTACGTGTTCTAGGCATCATTGGTCAGGATCAGAATAATCTACATACATGCTACACATATGATAACAAACTAAAAGAAGCATCCTATCAAAACATGGTAGTCACATCATTGTCTGATTTCTCAGTGAGTAATCAGAGTAATGCAAATATATTAGCCTAGGGTTCTAAAGGTGAAATATAATAAAAAAGTCATAGATGACTGTGAGGTGTCCAAAGAATTTACATGACTGTATTGTGTAATGTGTTACAGTTTAGTGATTTGCCTAATTGATAATCATACTGTATGTGAGGTAAAATATGAACATGTAGTGCTCTTAAACATTTTAAAACTCTGAATGGTAGTCATAAAAATACAGTTGTTGAAAAAAAACAGTGTTTGCTGTCGGATTTAAGAAAAACCTTTCGCTGGATGTCTTACACTTCAGTACTTGTTGTCATGGTGACCAGTGCCATTATTATCCCCCGGACACCACAGACTTAATCTTTGCCAGCTGAACTGAGTGCATTGAATCATCTTAATATACTGTACTTGTCTTTGTTTATCACAGTTACAATAATGTGAAACGGAAAGTAAGCCTGTTTGCTTGTTTGTCTATAAACTGTGAACTTTTCTGAATACAAACATTCCCCTCATTGTGATTTGCAACCTCAGAGGACACAAACTTTCCACAACTTACAGAGCAATAAGCATCTGTTGTATATGTTCACAATTACAGTTTGTATGAATTCAGCCTGCACGGCTAATTAACTCAACTATTCTCTTTGCTCAAACCAAAGCTGAACAACTAATACACTGACTTGAGCTGACCTTGAATAGACATGAAGCTTCAAATGGGTTAATGAAATACTAATGCTAATCCATCACCATTAACCCACAAATTCAGAGCACTAACTGCCTTCATTCCAGCTCAGATCAAGCCTTCACTGCCACTACTGTTCAGCTCCATCAAATATATATATGTTTGTATGGGGTACAGTTGGTGATATCAAACATTTTTTAAACCAAGATATGCTGTGGAGCATGAGGGTTTTAGTTATGTCTCATTTGATTTGTCTCATAATTCTCTAGAGCAGTAAGCTATAAGAGGTCATTGAGGTTTTCCAATCAGCAGGGTGAAATCATAGCCAGCATTTGAACTTGTGAAATGGGGTAGACGAAAACATATTGAATCTGATTTGTCTGGCCATCTGTGTGTATACTGAATATTTTACCACTGTTTTAAAATTGCATTCTCTATTTACCAATTCTGAGCTCAAAGGTCTATATTATTAGTGATTTACACAAACAGAGAGATGAGCTCTACTAAAGTCTGAGTAGACTGATTAATCATCATAGTGTTCAGTTATTTATCTTAGTGTAACTGAGGTCTACATGAGCAGATTGATAAATCACTGTGCTAATCAGTTATTAATCTCAGTATCACTGAGTTCTACTAAAGCATGAGTAGACTGATAAATCACTGTGTGGATCAGTTATTTATCTCAGTGTTACTGAGCTCTACTATGTATAACAAGATTATTATGCAAAATCCCATTAAACCTAAAGAAAGCTGTTTGCTATCAGTTATTTGTAATAATCAGTGAGTCTGAAAACAAGAAAATGACTTATAATTAACTACAATACTATTGATTATATATTGTTTATCACACTAACTTTATTACACTCACTTTATGTAGTGACTGCAGTGAAGACTGCAGTTGAACACATTTGGGGGCAAAGCATGGATGGGTCAGTTAACCTTCAGTTTGACCTGCACTCTTCATCTCTCCTGATAGGAGGTGTTACATCCCATCATTTGACTCTGACCTTCAGATGTTCAATCAGGGCACAGTAAAGCCTGAAGCCTAGCTACTCCCTTCTGACTTTTAGTGCTCTTTAGCTTAATGGAGAGTTTAACTCTCCCATTAAATGTTTAATGTTTCATTCTTGGTGCTGTGATTGGTGCTGTTGGAAAAGGCTGATTAGAGCGGACTACTATTAGGCATTAGTCATTAAATGCAAACACCAGCCTGCTTTTCAGTTCCACAACATTATCTAGAAGGAGTCAGATCACTGCTTTTCCACAGGACTGCAGTATCTGACTAGAGGTCGCAAGAGCTGAAGGTTAGGAATGGTCCTTTCTTCTTCAGATCAAAGAAGGAAATACCCATAGAGCCACGGAACAAGAAAATGTTCATCTTGTTACTGAATGCATCATATATTTTTGTGGGGAAAATAATGGCTGCGAATAGTCAACTAGTTCATTAGTTGGATTGACAAAAATACAACAATTCGACCTTTAGTGGATATTACAATATGACAAGATATCAGGGCCCATCTACCATGGTGAGATTAAAATGAAATCTTCATTGAGATTGAAAAAATAAATAAAAAACATTAAAAATGACCATTGATTAAGTACAAAATATTAGAAGTTATTTATCTATGTTACAGACCTCTACTAAAGCGTGAGTACACTGATAAATCACTGCACTAATCAGTTATTTATCTCAGTGTTAGTGAGCTCCACTAAAGCACTAAATTAATGCTGTTTCAAATACATATCAGTGAATCAGAATGCTCATGAGCCAGTCTTTAACCTCCAAAATTAGCAGCACTGAGTTCAAAGTACTCTTGTTTGTAGCTTTTTTTATACAGTGTTGAGCAGAGGAAGATAGATCTTGGCCTTGGTTCCCACTAAGGCTCTATTTGTTTGTTTGTTTGTTTGTTTGACTATAAAATATATGTCCCTCATATTGCAAAGCAGCACACTGGCTGTAATTAACTTGAGTTAAAATATCAGCACACACAATCATTTCCCCAGTATTCACAGCAAAGGCCCAGAGCCTGAGGATCACAGAGGGAGAGACGGATCGATGGAGGACAAACAGCTGTCAGATGTGGCGATTCCATTACTTCCCTGCAGTGGATCAAAACATTCCCTTTGCCAGCAGTAAGCAAACCCAGGCCTGGGCATGGATATGCAGGGAGAGGAGAGCCGCCCATTGTGATAACTTAGCTGTGTCTTGCTGGAAGCAAGAAGAAAACGGATCTCTGCTGAGACTTGAAACCAGAGAAAGTCATTGCATGTCGTCAGCAGACTATTCAGCAGGCAGTGAAGCAGCCTAGTCATATGGCTACCACCACATGCCTGGGGAATATTATCTATATCATACAAGTACCATCCATATGTTCCTTAACAATGGATGGATGATTTTTTCTTCTTCTTTTCAAATCTGCCTCCATCTTATCTCTGACTTTGTCTCTGCTGACTCTTTCTCTGATGTGTGTGAAAGAGAGCAGGTAGAGAGAGAGAGAGTAGGGAAAAGTGAAAAGCTGGCAGTCGGAGCTCCTACAGGAGAGCAGCAATTTGCTTCAGCATAAAGAGCATGTTTCTGTCTCCAGCAGCCTCTCAGCTCTCAGATGGATGCAGGAGAGCTGTCTCTTCTTCTTTTTTTTAAAATAGAACACATTTTCCCAGAGCAGAGAGAAGAGAGAGATCAGCGTCATCTCTATTAGATAGGCCTTTCATTGTTGATGCTGATTCACTTTGCTTTTACTTCTTTAATATAAGACTCTAAACCTTAACCTGAATGTTGCTTCAGATTTTCGAGCGGGAATCATTTGAATTTCTACATTTTTGAGGGAATTCTTTTAACTGTAATCTGTAGAATATCCTCAGGCAACCTGTAAACTGTTATTTCAACATCTCTGAGGTTATGGTTGCATTAGTTGAAGGGCTTGTAGTGCTGAAAATAAAAGATAACCTTTTTTATAGATACATTCATAAGACTTTTTTTGCATAGAGAACATCCATTTAACCAGACAAAGAACCAGTTGAACATTCAGTAATAAGTTTCTCAGAAAATTCATAACAGCATTTTTTGATTCTTTTTTCTGTGGTTTAGCCATTTGTAAAGAGAAGCTAAAGGTAAATTTGTCCTCCACATTTAACCCATCCACACAGTGACACACACACATACACACTAGTGAATTCACACACTTTGTTGTTGTTGTTTTTTTTTTCACTACATTCTAATACCACAAGTTGTTTTTATCCAGAAATTCTGCTGTATGTGAAACTGTATATATTCTACATATTACTCAACCATTTTGAGTTTGTAATAATATTTCAGATTCAGGATATTTGATAGGATAGGATATTTGAGTTAAAGAAACTAATAATAACCATTTTTACCAGTTTGTCACTCACTGTACACCCGGACAAGATCACTTAACTTACATACTTTGAGGCAAATTGATTTAAATAAATTAAGTTAAGCAAGGCTGGTTTGTGTGTGGGTGTCAAATTCACATTTTTCCCATTATCTCCTGGCATCATTAGTTTGCATATTAAGTATATCCTTCCCCACTCACTAGCCATTAGTGTGTAGTCTTTCCCTCTAGTTTACCTACTCTTGGGCATGTAGACATATTTTTTTAATGTTTAATTGTCTGGCATAAGTGTTGAAAGCTGTAAAAAATAAATTACCAGTTTCTTTGCTGTTGGGTATGAGAGCATCCATTCAGCATAGCACTATAATAACATTTTACTGTCTGTCTGATTAATAATAGTTCATTATGGAATGAATGATTAAAACTTGAAAAATGGAGATTTATATGTATCTACAAACCTCTCTACCTCTCTACAATTATGTCATAAACATACACAATGTGCCAAATGATTACCTCAAAACAAGGCACTAGACATGGCAGTCACACCCATTTAATGCTACAGCCTTCTGTACAGATGCTTTCAGAGGCATTAAACTCTGGTTTCTAGCAACACTGCTGTGAATAATTCTGACTGCAGACAATTTTGTAGAACTTCCACAACAAACCATGCTAACAAACCATGCTAATTGCATGTCTACACTGCAATTAAGTACTTTAATTTCAAAGAGATGTAAAACAGTGCTGTATAGTTTGTAGGAAGCTGTGTATAATAAAGGTCTCAGAAGCAAAATCCTGCATATTGCGTCTCAATTTAACTTATATACTAGAAAAGTTGAAAAGCGATGTATATGTATATGCACCTTAAGATGTTTTTCTAAGTATTTTACTTGCATAAAAATGTTAATTACATTGCCAGTACAACAACTAGTCTAAAATATTCATAAAATATCCAGTGTGGCTCCTTGCAGACAAAAAAGATAAGATCAGGCTGTTACTGGAGCTGTGCTGCATTGCTGCAGCACATCCATGTGCAGTGAATATTGCATTTATTAAGTTTTATAGCCTCTAAATATTACAAGCTACAGACCTAAGGCCATTATTCTTCATTTATTCTTCATTTTATCTTCTTTTATTCAGACTCTATTCTCCAAATATACCTTTGCTAATTGAAGCCAAAATATATTGTTTCTGCTCTAACTGTCCACAGTTAAAGTCTCGGACTTATTTAGATGTTTCTTTTCACTCTATGTGTGTCCTAAATCTCCTTGAACATTTACATCCAACAAGTAGCTCTCTCTGAAAGTGTTCTTAAAGTTTTCTTGGTCTTCCAGACCTCAACATGACCTCCATTGCTCCTGTTAACTGCCAGGGTATTTAAAAAGCTCTGAAGTCTGCCTCACCTGACCTTTTCTAATGATGAGTGTGAAGAAGCCAAAGCCCTAACAAGTTAATTAAGATCTGAGACCTTAGGAAAAGTATATGAGAGCTGAAAGCTCTTCTGGGGAGAACAGTAGTATATCTTATGTGAACACAGTTCTATCATCACATAATTACAGTAGCACCGGGTCAGCAACAGCTTTGTTCTTGACAAGCATAATATTATTTTGGTTTAGTTTGATGGTTTAACTGGTCTACAGCATGGCCAAGCAGGTTAACCAGCATGATAATCAAGACCAAGCTTGTCAACAAGAATAATCAAAATGACCAGCAAGACCAGGTATGTTTACATTGGATGACCAGCTTTCACCACTTTGACCATTAAGACCATTAAAGACAAGGTTAGACCAGAGATAGAGAAAGCGAAATTGGCCTGCTCTCTCTGGGTGGGTAGATGATGCTCTTTCTCCACATCATACCCAGTGCAGGCGGCCACATGTGTCTTCTAACTGTTGTATTGGAGCTGGGGGCCCAATGCTTTCCTCCGAAAATGTTGGCTGATCAGCAATGATGCAATGATGCAATGATGCAATGATGCAATGGCAATAGTTTTATATGTTTATATGCTTTTGAGGACGTATGTACTTGTCTTCACCCTCCTCGTGCTGGGAGCATCATGTATGATAGGGGTTGAGTAACTGGCGCTTCCAAATTAGAAAAAAATCCAGAACACATTATAACTGATCAGTTCCATAGGGAAACCTGAGCAATTTTCACACACACACACACACACACACACACACACACACACACACACACACACACACACACACACACACACACAGTGTTTTGAGCTTGTATCCAGCTCTTCATTACCTGGCTGCGGTAATACAGAGCTCGTGCTTACCAGCACTGCTATGGTTTCCTAGACTTCAGCTCCATTAACTTGGCTCTCAGAAATCCCATCTTTTCCTCACCTTCATCATCACTCCACTAAAACCAAGCTTTTCCACCAAATAAGCTTTTGCTAAAAAGGCAGGGGGCAACTCTGAGCTCATGGAAAACTTGAAACAAAAAAAAAAAAAAACAGACAAATACAGGAGCAAATACTAGGCTCAAACCCACATCCACCGGTAATACAACCCCAATCAGCTCATCAATCAGACAAATCAATCAATCAATCAATCAATCAATCAATCAAACAATCAATCAATCAATCAATCAACCAATCAACCAATCAATCAATCAATCAATCAATCAATCAATCAATCAACCAATCAAAGTTAATTTAAATAGCTCATTTTACCACTAAGGAATTGCCACAATGCAGCTTTACAGAAATCCAGGTTCAAGTCTCAATTCAGCAAGCCAGCGGCCAATAGTGGCAAGGTAAAACTCCCTCAGGCTAAGAGGTAGAAACCTTGAGAGGAACCAAGGCTCAAAAGAGGAACCCATCCTCCTCTGGTCGACACTGGAGAGCACAAAGAGATGCTAAACAATAAAGAAGTATAGCTAGTAGTGTGAGAATGCTGAGTAAGTGGGTGATGAGTTATGTGAGAATGTGAGTAAGAGTAGGATACAAGCTCAGTATTAATATGGAAGTCCATGCAGGTTAAACAATCCTAAACTGGCAGTGGAGTCTCAAATGTGGGATGAGTGGGCATCTAAGTATATCCTGTCAGGATAAGGCATCATGAGTGAGCATGAACCAACATCAGCCAGACAGCGGGGCAGCTCAGGACATGGGGAGAGAAATAAGTAATCATAGATTACTGGTAATCGAAGATCTGGTGTAATGCAGAAAGACTGTAAAGAAGCCTGTATAAAGAAAAAAAAAATCATTCAAGATTTAAAAACAGACAGTGTGTCTGAGTCCCAAACCATAGCAGGAAGTTTATTCCAGAGTTGGGGGGATTTATAAGAGAATACTCGTCCTCCTGCAGTGTTCTTTCTAATTCCAGGGACTGTCAGTAAGCCCACATCTTGTGACAGAAGTGAACTTGACGGGTTTTATGAATGTCTTTTAGATATTGTGGGGCAAAGCCATTAAGCGATTATGCTTGTCAAAAAGAATGGACCTCAAGGTTCCTACCATAGTGTTTAATGAAGTGATCTGATCACAGAAAAAAGGTTACGCAATAAAAACACATGCCACATGTAGTTTCACCAGTGCTAAAGGTTTCAGTTCCATGGTTGTAAGTTTAACTTTATTGTCACACATTGGGACTGTTAAACATGTGGCACAACTGGTCACCAATTAGATATCTTCTAATTAGTTGGTGTGAAAAGTAAAATGGCTGATGGATTCTTCTCACATATTACTCATAGTTTATTGTTAAAGCAAGCATATCACCATGTCATGCCACTTATGTCAGGCATGGGCTAGATGGGCATTCAAAAATGTGTATTAGGATAAGTCTCAGATTGCATTTAGTTCATGAAAAGTTATGGTTAAGATTCTGAATTTGGATAAAGTAAGGACTTGATTTTGATTTTGGTTAAGGATAGTTATTTTTAAGGTTATGATTATAGTAAGGTTAGTCTAAGGTTACGGTTAAGGTTAGGGTTATGGTAAGTCTTAGGTTACCTTTAGGTTATGAATGGTAATGGTAAAAGATATGTTTAGGGTAAGGACGGGGTAAAATTTAGCTTATGGATGGTTATAGATAGGGTGAGTGTTAAGTTTAGGTCTTGGGTGGTTATGGTTAAGGTTATGGTTAGGGTAAGGAGTAGGTTAAATTTAGGTTACAGTTAAG